>ML861297.1:0-15307 GCA_009831015.1 Picea engelmannii | reverse complement strand
CAATATTTATCCTAATTCTATTGTAGATGCATCCACATGCACATGAAATTATTCTTCCCAGTCTGGAAACATTAAAATTGGTGAAGTAACAATATTCTCCTTCAAAATATCCAAACTCTATTGGAATTCATCATTCCATTGATACTTAGTGTCCTTCTTCAAAAATTTCTTGATCGATGAAGTAATCTATGCATATCCCCTTATAAAATTCTTGTAATATCATGTATGACCAAGTGTACACTTCAACTAGCGCACTAACTTAGGTGGTGGTAAATTCACCATGACAACAATTTTAGTAGGATCCACCATCTGACCCTCTTTACACACCAGATTCCCTAATGAAATACCAAAAGATGCGTTGAAAATGTGTTTCTTAATATTTAATGAAATATGACACTGTCTACACCTATCTAACATCAATATTAACACTTGCACATGATCCTTCAATAAAATAAATGTTGTCCAATCATCTAAGTAAACCTTTGAAAACTTGTGAATAAATTCCTTAAAGGAAGCTACTACCACCCTTGAACAAATTACAGGTGTGTTCTTCAAACCAAATGGCATAATTGTATACTAAAATGATCTACATTCTATAGAAAATGTTGTCTTGTGTCTATCTTCTCGTGCTATCCTGATCTAATGATATCCTGAAAACCCATATATAAAGGAATAAGCTTCTTGACCCCTTACATTTTCCAAAACTTCCTCTGTAAATGGAGTAGGAAAAGGATCATGTAGGCAAGCATCATTCAATTTTATCAAATCTACACAAATCCTGATCCCTCCTTGCTTCTTCTCCTACACCACCATATGACTTATCCATTATGATTCTTCCACAGATTCTATGACACCAACCTCTAACATCTTGTCAATTTTTGCCTTCACCTTCTGCTTATATACTGGATTTAATCTATAAGGTCTATGTCTTATAGGTTTGTCTTCTGGCTTCAAAGGGATATTCATCTCTCCTGGTTCTCCTACTAATCCATTCATCTAGGAAGGTGTCACTGGAAACAAATCATTGTACTCACGCAATAATTATGAGATTCTTTCTACTATTTTATTATCCTAATAATCTTCAATGCTTGCAATCTTTGGGTTTTCTGCAGTTCCAATGTTTACCTTCTTCATATTTAAAGGCATAGCATAATATTTTGAATCTAGATTTAGACCTTCTACTTCCCTTTCTCTTTCAATTTATGGGATCTGGATATTGCATCAGTTTTCTTCTTCTGCGACCATATAACAAGGTAGAAACAATCAAATTGTCTATTTCTTCTGATATGCTATCACAATATCCAATTCGGGTTCTTAAAAAATTCCTATCTCTGACCACCTTCAATTTTGTATCTATCTCTTGACTTTCATGATAAAAGGAAAATGTAACCACAAAATTCTATTGTATCTCTTCCCAGTTTGCAGTTTCCTTGCATTGTTCTTGGTTTGTGTACCAATTCTTTGGAATTCCTTCTAATGTATGAATAAAATGGTGCAGACTTTCTTTTGGTGGTAATAATATCCATTGAACCATGAACCTATCTACATGTTCTCTGGGTTGTCCAAATCCATCATATTTCTCCAAAACATTGTTCTTCTTCTTTGCGCCAAATCTAATGTGAAATAACCTTTTTCACTGGAACTAGTTGTTGATATTCTCTTTGTGTGTACCCCACCAATGGGCAGGCGTAGATTTCAAATAAATATCTAATACCAATAATCTTTTATTTTCTACTACTTCTGATTCAAACTTCATTAAAAATTCTTCTAAGTCATTTAGACCATAAAATAGAGGAGGCTCTCTTACCTCTGAACCAATCCATCTTAGTGCATGCATCATTCTGGCACATCTTTTGGTGGATAAGTCATGTAGTCATTCCTTCCATTTCTATAGTCCTATGTGAGATTTTGAAGCACAAGAACTAATACTCCTCCAAATCAACATCCCATTTGCAGTTGGGTTGATATAATCATCTTCGCACGCGGTAGTCATATACAGTTGATTTACATCCTCGGTAATAAAATTGTTTGTCGCAGGTTCCACATAGCTTCTTCCTTCTAAGGGATCCAATGATACAATAACTATGTACTCCCTTGATTCAAATATCATCTTCCTAGTATTTAAGTTAATAATAGTTTGGTTATCAAAATCTCAATCCAGACCCAACAATGCTGGATATGGCGAAGTATTATCTACTGTGTCAATGACCTCAAAGTATGCCATGGTATGCACTCCATCTATATCTATCGGAATCCCTTTCAATCTTCCAATTGGAAAAACTCTACCGATTTGATAACTTTAACTGAATAGGTGAATACCCCAATGTTGGTTCTCCCATAGCTTACCATGTCTTGTTTGGTAGAATGTTTAATTTAGACCCTAGGTCTAGTATAATATCCCCCATATTGAAATCTCCAATTTTTTCATTCAACCTCAATTCTTGGCTTGTTCTTCTCTTCTTACAGACCTAATTCATTTCATTTACTCCTTTTTCCCCATAATTACACTTTTCTAACAAACTTTGCAGTACTTGTAAATAATTTTTACCATTCAACAATTCTACACATGACCCCAAAACGTTTCTTAAGATACTTGATTTATCTAAAGGATTCTCTTTGTTGGTATGATCAAATAAGGGATACATGTCATACACTAGTACCTCATCTACTAGCTTGGTTCTTGAAGTAGATGAAAAGTTTTCTTTTATAATCTCTTGTCTAGCCTCTTTGAATGTCTCTATCTCTTTATGCACATCAAACCTCTATTCATGCACTATATTCTTGCTAACCCACTAGTACTGGTACTGATCCTAATCCTTCTTTTCTACATCTTCTCCTATCTTGGATCCAACTCTAGTAAATATGTTGATATTTTTCACATCCTATTCTTTGTTTTCTACAACAATACATTATACATTATGATTGTTCTGGTTCCTCTTGTCGTATATGTTCACCAAAAGTGTCAAAATGTCTTTTGTCTCAAGGTTTGTTGCACAAAATTACATACATGTCGTAGGTGGATGTGGACAATTTCTTACATAGTGCCCTGGTTTCTGATAGTTATGACAAACTACAAGTCCTCTACCTCCTCCAAAGCCTCTTTCTCCTCGTCCTCCTCCTCTAAAGCCTCCTCTGTTTCCTTGTTTATCTTTGTGTAGTGTATTGTATTGAGGTCCCTAATTGTATTATGGCTACACATTATTGTACTATCATGGCACTACATACTGTTGCACATTTTTATACTGCGATGGTGCTCCAAACTATTGTGTATTATTGCACTGTGGTTGTGCCTGAAATTGTTGCATGATATTATACTGCGGATTTTGTGCATTATTCTACTGCGGTTTTTTTGCAGGTTGTGTTGTCATGAAATCATCTCGCACCCTATCTGTATATGATTTCCTCTCCTTCATTATGTCCAAGGTTCTACATTCCCTGTCTTCATGTCCAACTGACTTGCAAAAATTGCAAAATGTACTCTGTGGTATTGTCTGATACTTCTGCATCATGGAAAAATGATAGGGATCATGCCCATTTTTTTTTTATATCTCACACCATGGTCCTACTGATGATAAAGGATTTAGCATCCATATTATGATATAATGCGCAAAGGTTGGACACTCGGTTTTATGATGACATTCTGTTATGCAAAATGTGCACTAGACATCTTCCCTCTTTTCCTTTCCCTTATTATGGTTTAACTGAAATGTTAAATTCTTCAGGTATACTCTCGTCTCTTCCACAACTGTATTTGTATGCTTATATTGATTATCCTCTAACTACAATCTTGATTGCAAGGCCTCAACTTGGGTTTCGAACTTTTTTTGTCTCAAAGGATACTTCAAATGTGCTAATAAAGAGTTAACAAATAAATGTCTACGTTGCATATTAGTAATAAGGTACTTAAACTTAACTTTTATCCTCTTAAACTTCTGGTCCACCTCCCAGACTGATTCTCCTAGCTTCTTATTAATCTCTATCATTTGATTCATGAACTGATCCTATGAACTGGGTTTCTGAAATTCATTTATTAATTGCCTCTTTACCTCTACAACAATTGTAGGCGCTCCTGTTGGATTATTTACTATGAAACCCATGTACTAGTCTAATGCATGGTATCTGAGTGTAATTTCCAACTACGCAACCTTTTTATATTCATCTGTAATTTAATTATCTTATGAAATATTCTCCCAGATAAACAAATGCTTCTCTGGGTCCTTTGACCCTTCTCCTCAGAACTCTTGCATACTAATAGTTGGATCTTGTCTTGCCATTGTGAAGTTTGTTGTACTACCACCTCCGTGTGGTTTATATACTTGACTGGTACTTGTTGAACTTACACTTAGTCTTGATCTTCCACTAGAACCACATTGTTTAAAAATCCTTCTACCACTAATCACTTGATGGTTAACCTCTTTTTCTTCTTTGTATGTATTAATCACACATGGGGTTGTGGGCTCCACACTAATTCAAATATGGAATGGAGAGACTTCTTCTGCGCCAGACCCCTGACCTCTGGTTTTCCTCTCACATGTAGAGTGCAATATTTCCTCAATATTACATGTCGCACACAGATCCTCTACCTCTTCCTCATCATTTTCCAATCCCTCTCGCTCAGCTACTTCCCTCTTTTTCTTATTGATATTATACTGGTAGGATCGTCTGCTATGCGTCATTCCTACTTTCCTTATTATATCCCTGGCATGTTCCTCATCCATCATTATGGGATCCATTTCTTCCTTCTTATGGCCTCTGTCTAGAGCCCTCTTGATACCTCATATATTCCTTAGTGCTTCCCCCAACTCCCCCATGCGCGAAAAGTGATTTAGTTGTTTGATTCTATGGTCATCATGTCTTTATAATGCAATACGATCTTTATCGACATGTAAAGAGACCTGATGTACCTTGCTCTTGGTCGTTTCAAGAAATACCACCCTGTAAGAGTATATGAATTTACTATATCAACTGCAAAGTTAGTAATAAACCCTACAGTTATATTGTCTAACCAAAAATCTATTGTGTGCATGAATTTATTATTAACCCTTTCCAATCGCGCAATGTTCTCAACAGTCCACTCTACTAGTCTTATCTGATTAGTCAGATGAGCATCCTTTAAACTCAATATCCACTATTGTAATAACTCTGGAATATAACATAAATATGCTTCATGCAAGTCAATAAACACATACCTCTGCAGATACTAGTATGATGTATACCTGGAGCTTTTATTATATTTATGCACAAACTTGTTGACTAAAATTTGGTCACCTATATGTTCTTGCTCCTAGAATAAAAAAAAATGATATTTGAATATGAATATTTTTGAACTATTATATTTTCGTCTCATCTTCACCATACATTTCGCGGAATCAAAATAGGAGTCTCCATGACCAAGATATGCATACTTCTGTCCAGAAGTCTAATGGAGGTGTTACAATAAGAAATATGAAAAATGTTCTAAGTGACATGTTCTCTCCTCTCCTTTCCATTCAACTCTATTCATTCTCTCATTCTATATGTATTAATTTTTCATTGTCTCATTACTTTCATATTCCCCTTACCATTTTCCACACTTAACCATTTTTCCTTATTCCTTTCCACATTCATAAATTTCATGTAATTCCTTTTATTTCCCATATATTTCTTTTCATTTTTCATATATTCCATATTTCACGTGATCCATTTTATACTTTCCATACTTAGTCTTATTTACTATGGATTACCAAGGGTTCATGGGTTAATACACAAAAATATTTTTACTACTCTTTTCTATGCAACTCCTCCAACACTTAGCCAAATATATGAGTTTATGCATTTCTTACTATGTCTTACTGGAGGTTCGCTTCACGTAACGCAAAAAACTCGTCATATTATTTTAATAAAATTTGAGGAACATCTCCAAGTGACACATAGCACTTTATTAACCAATGAGATACATCCACATGGAAGTTAATGGATGGTGCCACATGGAATCTAATTAATGGAGACATGTGGCAGCATACAATAAGTGACATGTGTGATTTTATTGGATGAAATATGGCATATTTTTGGCATACCAAGTGATGACATGTGGTAACATTTAGTTGGGTGACTCATCATTGTTGACTAGGGCATATTGGTTGTTGACTAGGCATGCAAAATTATTATTATATTCAACAATTTTCCAAGGGTCGAATCCTCCAAGATCCATAGTCTCCTCTCTTATTTATTTCTTGTCAAGTGTATGTTACAATTAACATTATATACCACTAAGAATCTTTTATTCCCATACATGTGGGATATGAATAATGAATAAAATCCTAAATTCAACAAATGATGTCAAAATTAAATCAAGGGAACACATTTACCAATCAAACTTGATCGACGATGGCTGAGTCACGATCTTGCAAAGGCTATATCTTGAGTTCCCAACCTCCATTTGCAAAAAAAAATTATACTGTTGGAAAGGTATTTCGACATAGAAGATGGTGGTATAGGTTTCAAGTGATGAAATTTAATAATTTTTTCTTAAAAATTAAAATATTAGTCAGTTGCATTTGTTTTAATGGGCTTGCGTGACAACTCAACTTCAAGAGCTCATATCTTGAGATCAAGGTGACATCTTTGAGAAAATTTTATATCATTGGAAAGCTGAGACGATAAAGAGAAAATTAGAATTGGTTTACATGGATAAAAATTTGATTTTCACTTCCATAAAATTAAATTACAGTCGTCCTCTTTTAGTGGAAAATTAATTAAATTTCAAAAAATAAAAGTTTAATTAAAACTTTTATTAAAAAAATGAGAGGGACCCACTTTCAATATAATTTTATTAATGATGTGAATTCATTAATGATGAATTAATTAAAGGAAATTTTTCAAGAAGAAACTTCTACCTATATTTCTAGAAGGGAGAAACCCTAATTGCTCAAGTAGTTAGAAAATCTCATCTTAAAAATAGAAGAGAGGCTTAATCAAAGGTTGAATAATCAATATTGTCAGAGGGAAAAGAAAAAAGATAAGAGGAAGAATAAGGTAGATCCATGGATACACAATCAAGATTCTAATCACAACAAAAAAAATCCATATTCTCCATTTTTTTTAATATATTCTTCTACACCACTTCTCATAGTTTTATGGTTGAATCTCAAAGTTGGGCACAATGATGAGTTATTGAGTGTTATTCTTATATTCTTATAATATATTTTATTATATGATCATGGAGTATTTGTAGCCACATGTATGTCTCTCAAATATTTTGTAATGAAGAACACCTTTCATGAATAAAACTCCACAAAGAATTGCTTCGGGGTTGATCTTGACTATATCTTGTGACTTTGAGTTTTAAGTATGAGGTATTTGAGGTTGACCTATCAAATTATCTTTTGATCTTGATTCCAGTACTCTTTTAAAACTCTTTGAGATGATCAAATCATTCTCTCTTATGAAGAATATATGGATGTATTTATATGTTATTAAGAAGATTGTGTGTGATGTTGATCACAATTTAATTTTGATGTTGAAGCCCTCCTTCAAGATTTTCTGATTAAAAGACTTTTGCTGCACATAAATATCATATTGAGTTATTGAAGAACCATTTTAATATAAATCCAAGCACTAAATTTTTGGGTTTTTCTTCCTAGCACTCCCCCTAATCCAAGATATTCAAAGATATGCCTTTTAGCCAAAGAGGAGAACCACCTCTATAAAAATGAAGGGGGACTAAGGTCCCCATGAGGTTTTTGTTTTGGTCCTGACAGATTCAAGCGTCAACATTTTTGGCGACCATACTGGGGAATGATTTATTTTCAAGATATTTGAGGAACCAAAAATATCCACGGCTCAAAGTTTCAAGAAGAATATTGAAGAAAATGGCTGCTTATTTTAAGCATGGCTCACCTTTTTTGTAATTTCAAAAAGAAACGAGAAACATCAAAGATTCGGGAGAATGGAATCCCTAGAAACTCCATTGAAAAAATTCAAAATGAAGGGTTTCATTCATGTCATAATTCTTATTTATATTCTTCATCGGTCCCATCAATGGCTTTGCAAGATTCGACAAAATGGAGAAATACTCAAATAACGAGGCGATTTCATAATACCTCTTTAAATCTACCAGAAATAGACTTTCAAATGCCCAATATTCCTATTGAAATTTTTTCTACATTCTTTGGGGATGCTTCAAAAGATGAAGAGAAACACTTCATTAATTTTAAAAGTACATGTTGTGATTTCAACCTCACTGAAGACAATGTTACATGTAGATTATTCCTACAAACTCTACGAGAGGATTCTCTGGAATGGCATAGTTCATTAATTCCTAACTCCATTACTATCTGGGATGTGTTAGAAGATTCATTTGCAGAAAAATTTATCCCAAAGGTGCTTTCATATGTTTTTGTTGATGTTTTAAATGTTGTTTCCTAGCCACCCTCTCCCACATGGAAACAAAAGGATAAAATCAATGATTCAGAAGAAGAACATCATGAAACATTGCAAGACTTTTCTAAATCAAATCTTGTTGCTGAGAATGAAGGAAAGAATTACAAAGACCAAGAAAATGATATCAACATCTCATATACTCTGTATGAGGAAGAAATTAAAGAGTCTCCACCAAATATGCAAGAATAATTCAACCAAAATAAAGAAGAATTTGTGGAAGAAAACAATTTTGAGAATAAATAAGATAGCCATTGCATAGAAGAATAACATTGTGAAGACATCACCAATGAAACAATAATCTTGAATGTGGAAAAAGAAGAAAAAAATATTTTTTTCAAGAAATAAATCTCTCATTTGATTAAAGAGAGAAACACTCTGGGGCAGCCAATAGTAGATTATATTGAATATTGGTTCGAAAGTATTGTCATCCTTCCAACACAAACAAGTCTTCTGCACACATTGCTCGATCCCATTGTGGTACATTTTGGGCATGGTCCTGATTTATTGGTAGTGATTCCAATCTTTTTCTTACTGCTGGAGCCCATTTCACAAGTCAATGGGATGCTCAAATGGATCCATTGGAAACATTCCTACACTTAAGGTGCCCCTTTCTTTCAAGTAAGTTAGGGTAGGTAGATCATGTATGTACATATTTTATTTCTTCAGTTCACCTTTTCACAATAAGGTAATATTTATATTGAAGTTTGAAGATAACTCCATGAAAGAAGAAGAATTGCAAGAATTAATTTTGAAGATGACTCCACAGCCCAATGGAGAAGGTAGTAGGTATTGATATTCTGGTGTTCTCAGCAACCCATAGGGGGGTCACTGTCCCGTAGTTGGAGCTAGATGTTGACCAAAATTTAGTCACCTATATGTTCCTGCTCCTCGAATAATAATAAAAAAAATGATATTGTAAGATAAATATTTTTGAACTATTATGTGTTCATTTCATATACCTCGCTATCAGCTTCACCATGCATTTCATAGAATCAAACTCAGAGTCTCCATGACCAAGATACAGATAGTTCTATCTATAAGTCTAATGTGTTGATGATTGCATCTATGTGAGACATTCTCCATCTTACAAGCCCGTGAGATGTGGATCATTGCAGCTATGTGAGTCTTTCTCCAGCTTACAAACCTGAGAGAAATACCCTAACAAGGGTACGTGGTTCCAATCTGAGACAGAGTCGTAATGTAGAGATGACCTCCTCCATTCAGAGAGTTGAGAAGAACTCTAGATGATTCTCCAGTGGGAAAAGGCGATCTGCTTAGTTAGACGTGCCTGTGGCTAAGCACAAGGTGAACGTGTGAAATCCCAAAGTGTTGGGTGCATCGTCATGAGAATAGAAATGAAGATGATGTATTATCCTCCTTTGAGAAACAGAGTTGACGAGAAAATCCAGATGATTCTCCTGTGTGAGAAAAAGGGAAAGAAGATATGTTGAGTGGACGAGTACATGTGAACATGTGAAGAACTAGTTCTTTTGTGTAATGCAGTGAGCTAGAGATATGGACATCCCTATGGATGTGCCCCTAGTGGATGAGCACTAGTGGGTGTGTAAGAACCCTTTCTATATTTTTCAAGAGTTAGACCTTCCTGTAACCCTAATTGTAATGTAAAGGGTACAAGTCAGCCCCACCTTAATGTGATTAATAATTAATGTAAAAGATAATTAATATAAAAGATAATTAAAATGGAATTTATTAACTATATTTTGAGTTATTGAGGTTGGCCCTATTGTGCCAATAGACACATCATTTGATGTGACAAGTCTTATATAAATAAAGGTGAACCCCCATCAAGGAAACAAACTTTTTCATTGTGTCATCTCATGATTTCAGAAGTTATGGTCTAAAATTATGAGAATTGTAGCACCCTCTTGTGTGCTACTTTTTGGTGATGGTGTGGGAGGTCTTTCTCTTGAGGAATATAGAAAAGGATTGGATGGTTTTTATTCCCTTGTTGAGAAGGGTTTCCTAAGATACTTCTTGTGTACTTGTGCATGGATCTTCTGCTTGTGATCTTGGTTTGTTGCAGTAGTTATGGTTCAAGTAATTGTTAACAGAAAATTTAAAAGGAATACATGAGCCATAGCTCACAAAAAACTAACATAATGGAGGTGTTACAAAAAGAAATATGAAAAATGTTCTAAGTGACACATTCTCTCATCTCCTTCCCCTTCACCTCTATTCATTCTCTCATTATATACTTAGTCGTTTTTCATTGTCTCATTACTTTGATATTCCCCTTACCATTTTCAACACTTAACCATTTTTCTTTATTCCTTTCCACGTTCATATTCATTTCTCTTTTCCTTTATTTTCCCATTTCTTTTTATTTTCTTTTCCATTTTCATTATCCCATTTTTTCATTTCTTTCATTTTCCCTTTTTCTTTTTCCAAATTTCATGTAATTCCTTTTATTTCTCATATATTTATTTTCATTTTTCATATTTTTTTCCATATTTCTCGTGATCCATTTTATACTTTCCAGACTTAGTATTATTCACTATGGCTTACTACAGGTTAACGGGTTGGTTATTTTTCCTAAGAGTGTGTTTTATCTCCGCTACCCTCACAATGCACTACGACATCTGCCACCTTCATAGTGCACACAACTCTTTTTACTACTCTTTATTATGCAACTCCTCCAACACTTATCCAAAAATATTAGTTACCATAGGTTCACAGGTTTGCGGGTTCACGGGGTGGTGATATAATATTTCATTCATATATCAGGTGAAAGTCCGCCCGACCGATCCTCCTCTTCTATCCACTTTAGTTAACAATTAATTTTTTTCACACTTATTCACCTACCTCTGCATTGTAACCCAACAAACCCACCATATTATTTTAATAAAATGTATCAATTCCTAAGTTCTATGAATAACATCTCCAAGTGACACATGGCACTTTATTAACCATTGAGATACATTGACATGGCAGTTAATGGATGGTGCCACATGGAATCTAATTAATGGAGACACATGGTAACATGAAAGAAGTGACACATGGTGGCGTGATTCTATTGGATGACATATGGCATATTTTTGGCATACCAAGTGATGACATGTGTAAAAATTTAGTTGGGTGACTCATTGTTGCTGACTGGGCATATTGGTGGTTGACTGGGCATGAAAAATTATTATTATATTCAACAATTTTCCAAGGGTCGAATCCTCCAAGATCCATAGTCTCCTCTCTTCTTTCTTTCTTGTCAAGTGTATGTTACACTTAACATTATATACCACTAAAAATCTTTTATTCCCATACATGTGGGATCTGAATAATGAATAAAATTCAAAATTTAACAAAGGAGGTCGAAATTAAATCAAGGGTCCAAATTTACCAATCAACCTTGATCGACGATGGCTGAGTCAGGATCTTGCAAAGGTTATATCTTGAGGTCCCGAACTCCGTTTGTAGAAAACGTTATGTTGTTGGAAAGGTATTTTGACATAGAAGATGGTGGTATAGGTTTCAAGTGATGAAATTTGGTATATTTTTCTTATAAATTAAAATATTATTCAGCTGCATTTTGTTTAATGGGTATGCGTGACAACTCAACTTCACGAGCTCATATCTTGAGATCCAGACAACAAATTTGGAAAATTTTTATATCATTGGAAATCTGAGATGATGAAGAAAACATCAAAATTGGTTTACATAGATAAAAATTTGATTTTCACTTCTAGAAAATTAAATTACAGTCGTACTCTTTTAGTGGAAAATTAATTAAATTTCAAAAAATAAAAGTTTAATTAAAAATTTTATTAAGAAAAGGAGAGGGACCCACTTTCAATATACTTGTATTAATGATGTGAATTTATTAATGAGGAATTAATTAAAGGAAATTTTTCAAGAAGAAACTTGTATGTGGATTTCTAGAAGGGAGAAACCCTAACTTGTTAAGTAGTTAGAAAATCTCTTCTTAAAAAGAGAATAGAGGATTAATCAAAGGTCGAAGAATCAATATTTCTAGAGGGGAAAGACAAAATATAAGAGGAAGAAGAAGGTAGATCCATGGATAAACAATCAATCTTCTGATCAAAAGAAAGAAATATCCATCTTCTCCATTTTTTTTTTATATATTCTTCTACACCACTTCTCATAGTTTTATGCTCGAATCTCAGAGTTGGGCACAAGGCTGAGTTGTTGAATATTATTCTTATATTCTTCTAAGATCTTTTATTATATGTGTTGGATTACTGAGAGGGGGGGTGAATCAATAATAGAGCAATTTAATCATTTTTCACCAAAAATGCAAGTGTTATATCAATGTAACATTATCATCCAATAGTTACAGAGTAAATAAATAATGAACAAATGAGCAATCACACACATACACAGTACACCAGTGTTTTTACAAGGAAACCCAAAGAGGGAGAAAACCACATAATGCTTTTTCTTATATGTCTTGAAGAATTACATTCATTGGAAGCATCAACTTCCTTTTCTTTCCAGCTGCAACTCGAAAGAGGCTCCAACTCCCTAATTCTCTTGCTACAACCAGAAGGAGGCTACAACACCCTATGTTCACTGGCTACAACTGGAAGGTGACTACAACCACCTGTCCTTTCCCCATCCAACTTCCCTGAAGTAGAAGTAGAATGATGGAACCACTGTCACAATATCACTATGAGATATACCATTGTACAATCGTATCAATCTGTACCACTGTCCTGTAGCCAACTTGTACAACTACCCTATAATCAATCTGTACCTGAATTGAACATGTATCAACAAAATACAATAGGTATGCGACCTGTAGTGATGCAACACACGTATGTACACACCCTATTTGTTATGAAACCCATGTATGTACATGACCAAACTGCTATGAAACCTGTGTATGACTTCTGAAAGATAGGGTTTTCTTTCTTCTGAAAACTTTTGACCCTATGTAACTTCTTTCATATAGATCTATAACCTATCACTATATCCAAACTGTTTATGTACCCTGTGCATGCATCCTTATACATATCTCTCTCTAGTCATGTTCCATAAGTTTTTGTAATCATGAATAAATATAATATCCCTCACATGATCTAGACTTCAAACCCTTTCTGATATTCATCCTCTCAACACATCAACCAATACAAGCTCTCAACCATATACCAAAAAAAACCTTAGCCATATGCCAAGAAATACAAGATGTGCCTCAACAAGAAGTATTAATGATAAATATACCATCACTGTATTTCTGCAGATTTGACTTATAAAGAAGATCCCATGCAACCACTAGTCTCTCTATGGAGAATTCTCAAATCTCCATAACCATTTGTTATGCATACATCAAAATTCAACTATTAATAGAAATAAGACATACATTTTGAACCAATGGATAGATCTATTGTATTTGAGCACTGTAAACCTTCCCGGGAGCTTGATCTCAGAATATAGAACCTCTGCATCTTCATCTTCTCAAGTTTCCATAGCTTTAACAACATGTATGCACCCTAATACACTACCATCCTGCGTACGTACGCACCCTAATACACAGTCAGCTCGCGCACGCCTTAGTATGTACACACCCTAATACACCATCAGCCCGTGTATGCCTCAGAAAATAGGGTTTTTTTGTATTTGTTGTAATTCTGAGAATTTCGTTGTCAACCCTCTGTACTACCTTAGAATTTTGGAACTTCAGATGTATCAATGAGTAATTGCAATAAGCCTCACACAACAAAAGATATTCAATGTGTTCAAGCGTGTTTAAATGAGATAACCTTGCCTCTTATTTATACTTTCATGTAGCATCCCACTTTCCTTATTTTAGGAAGTTTTCCATTAACTTTATTATTTAAATAATTTATTTTGCAAACAATTTGACTTTTTGGGGCTTCTAGATGACTCGTGAGGGTCCTCCAACTTCACATGGCCATAACTCTCTAACCGTGAGGAGTTACGTGATGCTACACATACCAACGAAAATGACATGACAAGAAATATACATCTAGGATAGTTTCACTAACAAATTCCCTAACCTTCATCTCATTATTCCACAATTAAGCATGAGTTCTCTAACCATACTTCTAGGATAACTCAATCTGCAAAGCATCTTCCTGTGAGGGATTTCACCATAAGGGGACCATTTTGGAGTTCATCCATTTGTACTTCTTATGAACTATGAAAAGACAATAATGAGTCATATTTACATAAAAAAACATGGGTCCATTACCCAAACCTTTGTGCTACCGGAATTTCTTCAAGGGTTGACATCAATGAAAACCAACCTTAATCAACAATATCCCCCTTTGGAATTGATGGCAACACTCTGATGCAATACTGAAATCATGTCACTCATGCTCCCCCTGGAACCATTCCTCTATCCTCTACACATTTGTGACCATTTCTCCCCCTGGAATCATGTCTCTGTCCTCTACATCTAATAAATCTCTCCCCCTTTGTCATCAATGGAAAATGTATCTTTCCATTTGGGGTTGTTCCCCTTAATTGAACTGTCCTTTTTATGGTGCTTCCTCATGTACATATAAGACATATAAGATAAGCATTCAAAATAATTTATTTTGGAGTATAAATAACTATGAGTGTCTGGTGAAGATACTCAAAGGCTTCCCATGGAAGTGGTTTTGTAAAGATGTCTTCCACTTGTTCTTTTGTGCCCACATACTCAACTCTAATGTTCTTTTATGCAACATGTTCCCATAGAAAGTGATACTTGATTGGAATGTTCTTCGTCTTGGAGTGCATCACCGGGTTCTTCGAGATACTGATGGTGGTTGTATTATCACAATAAATTGGAATGGACTCATCATACTCAACCTGTATATCTATCAGAGTTTGTTTCATCCAAAGAACCCATGTACAACATGTTGTTGCTACAATATACTCTGCCTCAGCTATAGATAAAGATATT
>ML861296.1:0-13504 GCA_009831015.1 Picea engelmannii | reverse complement strand
TCTTTCTAAGAAATAGATATGCAAGATATGTACAAAAAACATGGTATGTACAAGAACTATGAAGAGTATTGTTACCTTATCTTAGAAGAAGAAGTCTGTTTTGTCCTGCTTGGCTTTCTTTGAGGGTTCCCTTTCTTCGGCAATAGATACTTCGTGTGTTCCCTTCTTTTTCTTTAACTCGGGACAATGATTCTTGTAGTGACCATATTTTTGACAATTGAAACATTGTGTTTTTGACATATCTTTCTCTTGATCTGGCTTCTTCCTTGAGCCAAACTTCCTTTTATTGCTGAAATTCTTGAACCTTGCTGTGAAGGCTTGATCATCGTATTTCTTTTGGGGTTTCTCTTTTGCATTGATCCTTGATTCTTCTTGTGCACAACAAGTCCAAAGTTCTTCAAATGTGGGATACTCCTTCCTTGTGTTCATGCTTGCGGCAAATGCATCCCATGTCTTGGGAAGACCATTCAGTACTATATTCACAAGTTCCTTCTCTGAAATGTTCTCTTCAATGGCTTATAGTTGATCTCTCAACTGAGAGATTCTCACAAAGTATGATGTTATGTTGTCATCATCATTCATCTTCATGTCACGGAGCTCATTCTTCAGACTCATTACTTGTCCAATGTTTCTGACTGAGAATACGTTCGTTAGGGCATCGTACATCTTCTTAGACGAGTCAAGATGGGAGATGTAGGGTATCAAGTGGTCTTTTATAGGGTCCACAATGATACTCATGGAATTGATGTCATTGTCTTTGAACTTCTCCATAACTGCAACGCTCTGAGGTTCCTTCTCTTTTCCTTCTTCAAACTTTGGTACCACAATCTTTCCCTTCACAATATCTAGCACTTTATTCTTGGCAAGGATGAGATCAATCCTTGTCTTCCATGCTCTGAAGTTAGAAGCCCTTTCTAACTTGTTTTTTGTTTTCATAGAGTAAGTCATAATTGCTTTGACTTGGTCAACCCTTGATTTTTGACCAAAAACTCAAACTTGAAGTTTTAGCTTTCTGAGAGTACCAGGAGATGCACTAGGCTACGGTGCACTAGTTTATCCAGGAATTAGGTCAATCTCTTCACTTAAGGTGCCTCAAAGAGAGGGTTAGGGTTTCGTCGCTGCAGCAGAAACTGGCTGCAACTGCAGCTGAGCAAATCCTCCCAATCTATCTTCCAGTGGTTAGACTGTCCAAAGATAGTGTGAGGCCATAACCTGTTAGAATATAATGGATGTGCTCATTTAACCATAGACAATATAGCAATATTGTCACCCAACCATATGTCGAAGCTATCCCTGAGCACCTTAACCTTGACAGAGAATCATTCTGGAAGCAAACCCTAGGCTAGATAGCCAAACAAGGTAGTGCACTTCTCTCTAGGGATAATGCACCAAGCAAGAATAACAAACGCTGATCAGAGAGTCCAAACCCAGAGAAGACCGAAACTATAGATTTCAGAACTGGCGACAACAACTCCTCCAAGACTTGCACACAAAACTGGCCAACTGCAGTGTGCACAAGTGTGCTTCTGCAATTTTGAGAATTCTGGCTACAAATGAACACTGGTCTCTATATTTATACTGTTTCTGCCAGATTGCCTGGGCCCACTTCTCATTTTGGGTACTAATTACTTAATATATAATATTTCCTTTAGCCGACTTCTCTCTTGGAGGCTAATAACCTAATACAAGTCATTCTCTTGAGCCGACTTGTCTTCTAGGGTTCTTAACCATTTATTTAGGGTTTCTTCTTGCTTCCCGAAATATTCTATTCTCGTCAGGTTTACACGTGGAGGTAAATACCTTCCGCAGCTACCATAATATCAACATATCCAACATAAGGCTTAGTATATATTAGGGTGTATTGAGCTCAGAGTCACCTATTATAAGCGGTTTATTATGCCCCTCATTAGTCTTTCTACATTTGTTTACCTTCACTATTTCAAAGTTTCATTATCTCAAGTGCCATCTATTCCATGTTCTGGATGGATCACAGAGCCCACTTTAACCCTAATAACTGTCATTGGATTTGAGGACTTTGAGAGGAATTCAATATTCTTGACATAGGTGGAAGTAGGAGGACTACCCTCCCCAACTAAAGGGCCTATTAACCTATAGAGGAGCAAGTGAAGGACCCAAAAGGAAGAACCCTAAGGTTGAAGACCTAAACTACATCGAACAATGCTAGGTATATGCTAGGATGAACAAGTCTTAGTAGGGGTGGAGTTGTCACTTGGTTTTCAAGAAAAAACAAGAAAATACGCAGGAGAAGGAGAAACCAAGTAAATTTGGGGATTTACTTGTTTCGTGTGATCTATTGCTGTACGTGCAGTTTTATTTTGTTTAAGAGGGTGCTTTGATATTTGTAAATGCTCTAAGAACAACTGAACAGAGCAAATGCAAAAATAAATAGAGCTGGTTTATTTCCTTTTTAAAGTTTTGGTTCATAGACTAGCCTAATTAGACTAGGAAGTTGAAAAATACAAAGGAATAATCACTGCAATTAAATCCTTTTCTTTCCCACCCAAATACAAACAAAGAAAATAAAAAAAGAAAGGTTTATTTACCGACTTTCTTTTTCTTGTGGTCAAGAGAGAGAAAGGTGGAAGTATCCCCAAGCAACATGGAAGGACAACATGAGGTGTTTGTGTTAAGAGTTTTTGGTGGCAACGAAGTCTAAAGAAGTGTTGGGCACAATGAAGTATGGTAGTGGGTGTTGATAACCGTACATCACAACATGGAAAACGCTACAAGGGATTACATTGTAACAAGCAAAACACTGGATTATGAGCATAAATTAGTGAAGAGAAAGTTGGTGGTAAGGTTATCAAACGTTGGATAATTTTTCTTGGTGGGTGTTTTTAATTTTTTTTTTGTTGATATGAAATTATGTTAGGGATGTGGATGTGAACCAAGGTAGACAGTTTTGGGAAGCAAGCATTGGTGCTTGGAGACAACCATTGTGTTGGGAGTCACCAAAGTGTAGAAGAAAAGATGCGACTAAGGAAACTTTTGCTAGGAAATTAGCAAAGAGAAGTTGCAAGGGCAACAATAGAGCTCAAAGATATTGCTAATAGGGAGACATTGATAAGTGAGAAATATAGTTCCTAGAAGCGATAAGTACACTTCATGATGCAATTGCACTGTTGGTTATGTTTGTTGTTCATTGGAAAGTGTTTTCTAGGCGAGAGAAGGTACATATGTGACTTTCTTTGTCTTGGGGTTTAAGTTTCAAAGTTTCTATTTGAAATAGAGTTTGTTTACTTACAAAGAAGACAAGTCAACAAAACCAAAGAGTAGCAAGATCTCACAAGTGTGGTTGGTGGAGAAATGCAGATCGTTTCTGACATGAGGTGGTTGAATGATATTTTGACCCAGACATCTCAAATAATATGACATACATGAAGCACTGATATATTTCCTTTGCAGAAGCAAGGTTTGAGACACAGATTTGTTTTAGGTGATAGTAGGACCTATGTGGTTAAACGATACTGGAACACGTAGTAATGATTCCATATTCAAGGATGCCATTACATTTTTGGTTTGAGTTAAAATTTCCTTTATGTCAATGAGATCACAGACTAGAGCCTGAATGTGGAAGTCTTGTTCACAAGTAGCAAGTGGATGGTGAAGAATAAGGAGCATGCAAACTATTTCTTCAAGAGTGGAAGATCATGGGTTGTACAAGTTCCAAGATGCGGTGGTAACAAATTTGTAGGATGTGGCAATCACAGAGAGTTGGTAGATTGTAATGGCGACATCGATGTTAATTCAATTTGGCCTCAAAGGTATGGGTATTTAAGATTTTAACATCCTTCTTTTCTAATTAAGTTAGAGATTCTAGTTGGTCTACTTGTTATTTAGCAGCAAGGGGCATGTGCAACATGTCTCATAGAGGAGTAACACAAGGAGGTTTTTCATAGGCAAATATTGAAAGCAAGCAAAGTGTTCAGAGTTTATGCATGTAAGGCTATGTGGTCTAATGAATACACCATCATCTTGATGATGATAATCAATTGATTGTGAAAGGAGTATAAGGGTTATAAAAATGATGAAGAGTATGATGTAGAGAAAATCACTTCTAAATAAAACATGAATGCAACACTCTATTTGTTCAATAGGAGTCCCATCAAAAGAGTGCCCACAGTTACATTTTAGGAGGCATGGTTTGGAGAAAAGAAGGTAAGCTATCACTCTCAAGTCTTCAATTTTGTGGCTTATGAGGTACTAGTTCCAACAAAAAATAGAGTAATTTTGTTGCCAATGGGAGAAAACTATTGTTTGTTGGCTATTCAAACTAAGTAAGAGAATATAGCTTTTTGGACCCTAGTACAAACTTGATCACCGTGACCAAGGATGTTTGAATACATGAAAATTAAATATGGATTAGGATGATGGTTGTTGTGTTGAAGTTGAAAATCAATTGGCTTGCTAAAAAATAGGTGCAATGTAATAACCAAACATTAGGTAGGATATGCAAGAAACAACACTTATTTAGGTCTCATAGAGGAGAGGAGTAGGCTTCAACGTGTGAAGAAAGACTGACTTCCATGTGGTGATGAGGGAGAAAAGTGGAAGGCCACAAAGAGGTAAGTAGGTTGTGCAACATAGTTCTTGTTTTTGTTGATTGTTGATTTGTTGGTGCTATGATCACATACATTGTTAATTTAAACTACTTGAAAATAGTTCTTGTTTTTGTTGATCATTGATTTGTTGGTGCTACGACCACATACACTGTTAATTTAAACTACTTGCTATTGGTCTCTTGACCTATCAACCTCCAATTCCATTGAAACCAATGTCATTGTGATGCTTGCAAAATTTCTACTTGCTCGTCATAATACAAGGCTTTCACTGTTGTTATGGCCGTCATAGGTTTGCATCACCAATGTAATTACATTTAGCCCAACAATGTTGTCTACACCATAGTCCTCGATGCCATCCCCAACGAATCTACTTAAAAGAAAATAAAAATATATCTATTTTTCCTAGTCGTTCTTCACCCAAATGATCTACAATCTCAAACACTTTCAACATAGCCGCATGTGCATTGTCTATATCCCCTTTTGTTAGAGACTTAACACGCTATCTTTATCTCTAGAGGACATTAAAAAAAAACTTGATAATAATTTTCTTTATCATCTATCTTTTCTTTAAATGTGTCACCTCCATCTTTTTCCCCACATGGACAATCTCTTCACATTGTTGGAAACATCATTTTCTTTTGTTTGCAATTTTTCCTTACGATAACTATAGTTGCTATTGCGTTGAACATAGGGGAGGTATGCCAATAGTGGGTCACCCTTATAAAGGGTTTCCCTATAGAAAATGTAAACATTGCCCCACATTGTATGACATGACAAACCTAAACGACTGTGTATTAGAGGGTGGTCTAGGTCTTGATTGTGCATTGATTTTTCATGCTTATCATGTCCCTTCTGTCCATTTCCATTCCTTGCTCCTTTCACTAGGTTTTTTCAATGGGCATGGATACCTATTGGAAGAGTCCACCCGGAACCCATGTTCGCTATCTCATGCAATGGTTCATGGATTCTCGTTGTCAGTACTTGCTCATCTACACATTTTCCTAGCCATTCTTAAACATGCATTTCGTCAGTCAGTTGTTCACTGCTTCTTGTGGGAGTTGGGAGCTCTTTTTGATATCCCTCATATTCCATCCATCATGGATTTGTAATACCCCACTTTTGATGCCAGGAATAAAATTATTATGTAAATAAATCATGTTGTTATTTATTTTTCTATTGTTTTAAGCCATGTGGGCCAAGTTTGGATATACCATATGATGTAAATATATTGTATATATTCATAGTGTGGAGCCAAAAGCTAAGGCCCAACTAGAGAATAACAAATCTAAGACTTAATTGATATTTTTACATTGTTTTCTAGTTTGACATGTTAATCCAACATGTCAAGTTATTATTATTATTTTTTCCCAAGAAAAAAATGTATTTATATTCAAGATGAACATTAATACATTCAATATGTGCTTCGACGCTTCTATCATAGTCCTTTCAGACCTAGAAATAGTCTAAGAAACTCAAAACTTAAACAATAACCAAGAAACACTTTCATCTCATACAAGAACACCTGTGTCATATGATAAACTTATAAGTCCTATAGCTGCAATGATTGGTAGGCCATAGCCTCCCCTTCTACAAATTCCTGTATAATTAATTGATTTTCACGCAATTGTATGCCCTCCTTTGAGAGCCTATCTACATTAGTGTTCATTTCTCTGTAAATGTGCCTCTACAGAGCCTTTGTAAACCTTCTTGAGATTTCCTTTATTTGTTCAACTAGAGGAAGCAATATGATATTGTGCAAATGGGCTTTGTTAGATAAAACATTTATTACAAGATTGAAATCTCCAAAAACCTGAAATGAAACCATACCTTTTTTCATAGTAAACTTTTAGAGTAGGTAGAAAGCCATGAATTCGCTGTCGTTATTGGCCTCCCTTACAACATTTGCTTTGAGATAAAATAGTTCCTTTCATCCAGATGAAGAATTATTCCACAACCACAAATGGAATCATTACAAGCCCCATCGAAGAAAATCCAAGGCAAGGTTCTGTGTACATTTAGCTCATCTATAGCTCTTGGAAGCTTTGTTCGTGTCATTGACTTGTAGAAAGGAAGCAGTCCCAAAACTTGAGCAAAAATCTTAAAAGCAGGGACAAATTTAACTTCAAACAAAATCAAGTTGCGAGCCAACCATATACCCCAAAGGGTCAAATACATGATAGCCCTGAGGGGATTCAACTCATTTTTCCCAAACCAAACCAAATGGTCTTCCATATTGTTGCAGATCTACCGAGAGAAGGCGCAAGATAGGAAAATATGTTCAATTGACTCATCACTGTTCCAACATAAAAGGAAAATTCTTGGGCCTTCTTTACCCTTTTTCTTCATTGGCAGTGCCTTCACTTTCCATAGCTTATTCCACCATTAGACCTCTTCCCCCAAGCCCGATCCAATTAAGGCTTCATACCCAAGTTGAGCAGTGTAAACACCTCCCATTGAATCACGCCCCTCCATATAAGTTCATCTTCAATGTGGGTGAGTCTGCCATGAGCCCTATGAAGAGTAAATATGTAGTTTTTCCATTCAACTGCCATATCACCTACCACATTAATCTCTTTAGTGCTCAACAATCCTTATACCCAAAGTGTAGTATCCCCTGGTTTGTTCACATTGTTTAAAGTAGCTTTCCCATTCAAATGAAGGTGATGAATTAACTCTTCACAACCCATGATGGCATACACACCCACTCTAACGTGGGTGCCCGTGCCTACCTTCCAAGCCAAAAAATCGCCAATCACCAGGGAAAGCCAAAACTAATGCCTTCTATTGGTTTGAGACATTTTGCAAGTTTTTTCTCTATGACCTTATCCAATCCAAGGTAGTACCCATGAAAGTGTACTTTTGTATAAAGATTCTTCTCCATAAGTTGTCTTTGTTAAGCATATTCCAAAGAGATTTCGTTGCCAATGATTTCCCAAACATATTAATGTCATTCAAACCCCATCCACCCAATGACTTGGGAACTGCCAATTTCCTCCAGCTAACCCAATTTGTTCCCTTGTAATCACTACTTCCTTGCCAGAGAAATTTGAAGCAATACCTTCTGATTTTTCCTAGAGTCCTTTTGGTGATGTGAGCCAAAGTATCCTAGTATACCGGGATAACCTTCAAGATAGATTTGATCAACACTAATTGTCCCCCTCTGTACAACCAACAATTCCACCATTGTGATATATTTTTTGTCAATTTCCCAAGCAACTAGTTTTAGTAAGCTTTCCCATAATTGTTATGTTTTCGATAAAAACCTAAATGTTTGACCCCACCGTTGAAATCTAAAAGGGGAAAGGGAAAGTATTGATCAAGTGTAGATTTTAGACCTTCTTCGAATCCATACATATACATGGCTGATTTGGCATCATTAAATTCCATCACCATGCCTTTTTTGTAAATAAATAACAGATCTCTAAAGGATCTCAATTCACTACCGGAGCCCAACAACAACAACAAAACATCATTGACAAACAAGAGACGAGTCAATATCTCTCTCTAGCCCACCTTAATGCCCTGTAATGAACTTCTTCTTCTTGCATCAACCAAGGACCTACTCAAGATTTCAGCTACAAGGAGAAAAAGATAGGGGAACATGGGATAACCTTGCTTCAACCCCCCCTAGAAGGGCTTAAAGAACTTAGATGTTGCTCCATTGATTAATACCGCAAAAGAAACTGAGGAAACACATGCCATTATCCACTTGACTACATCGTATGAGAAGCCTATCTGAGTGAACAATAATCTAATATAAATCTAGGAGACCCCATCATAGGCCTTGGATAGATCAAACTTTTAATCCTTCTTGTGTAGTGCTAATTGCTTTGTGATTCTACCTTCCTTCTAAAAAGTCAAATTGCTCTACCGAAATGAAGTTTGACAACATAGGTTTAATCCTTTCTGCCAACACTTTGGAAATGATCTTATAAAGGCAATTGCAAAGTGAGACAGGCCTAAATCCCTCAAAGGTCTCGAGGCAATTGACCTTTGGTATCATATTTATAAAAGTAGAGTTAATATTCAAAGGAACCTTTCCTGAAATTCTAACTTCCTCCACTACTCAAACAAGATCCTCTTCTAGTACATCAAAGAACTCCAAAAAAACGTAGTTGTCTAACCATCTGGACTGAGACTTTTATCTTTAATAAAGGTGCTTAAAACATTATAATCTCATCCCCGGTGACAACCCTATAAAATCTCTCATTTTCCTCCTTAGTAATCTACCTTGGAAACAAAGAGCACACCTTTAAGATCTCACTCATACTAGATTTTGTAGGCTCCTCAAATAGGCTTTTAAAATGATTAACCCCTAATGCAACAAACTCCTTAAAACCACTTACCCTGCTTCCATATGCTCTTGTCATTTCCCAAATTGTATTCCTATTCTTCTTGTGATTAACAAACTTTTGAAAAAAATATAGAATTTTGGTCCCCTGCTTCTAGCTAGGTGGTCCTACTCTTCATTTTCCAATCCAATTCCTCATCAAACAAAAACTTAGCTCTTTGTTGTAGATTTTTAATGAAAAAAAATCAACAAGCTAATATTCTGTCAAACACTTAGCAACCTAGAGATAACTGTCTTCATAAATTTCAGAAATGCATAAACTTACATTCAGAAATATCCATAAGCATAAATACACATTGCTAAGCAAAATAGCAGCGGAAATAACATAGTGGACAACAACCCATAACACACAGAAATTTAGGCAAAGTCCAGGGAAAACCCCAATGTGGGGAAACCCAACGAGAGAGAGATAGATCTATTATTCAACTTCAGGAAAGTACATATCAGTAGCAAAATAACATTTCCAGCCAAGGAAAATACCTCACAACACCAAATCTGCCTCGTTTTTCATGCCAAAACCGTACTGCTATATGACCTCCTCCGTACCTCGTTTTTCGTGCCCACAGTCAGTTGTACGGACTGCTCCGTATAGCCTAGAAACAACCACACAAATTCTGAAATCTGCCTTGAAAATCGTGCTCGAAATGCCTCAATTTTTGTGCCAAATCTGTACGGCTGTACGGATTTGTACACTACGGTCTCCCACAACAGAAAAATATTTTGGCCCAAAACAAATTTTTTTTTTTCTTGGGATTCATGCCCTCCTTCCTTGGAAAACATGGCCTCTTTGCTGCTCACTTTCCTCTCTCAAGCTTACTCAGAAAATATCTCTAACTCAACTCCTCTCGTCTTCTCAACTTGTCTTGCACACTACCGAATGCATTCTTTTATAATTTGAAAATGACATTTCCCCCCCAAAGTGTCTTTTCACCTTCTCCAACCCTAAATCCAAAGGCCAAGATTAGATCTTGCCTTTTTCAAGATCAAGGGTCATGATCCATTCCCTCCAAAATGTCTCATTTAAATTAAAGTGAAGTTCACTTTATTACATAAGTGCTTTATGAAAATAAAGTCACTTTAAAAATAGAAGGTACACTTTATTAAAAAGTCACTTTAATAAAAGAACCACTTAAAACAACTTTATAAAAGCTATTACAAAGTTAAGTAACTGTTAGTGTAAACATTACGGTAATATCTGCATACAAGACAAAACATGTAGAGTACCTCCCAAGCTAAAAAGCTAACACTCCCTCTTAGCGAGGGATGTACTCATTGCCATCTCCATCATCTGGTCCCATCACACTGTGCTCTGTAGGAGCTCCCTCTGAACCTGAAGCCATCCTCAACACCTAGACATAACTCGAACTAGAAGATCTTCTCCTAGTAACCTCCCGGAACCCTAAGCTCACTTCATCTTGAGCATTGGTTCGATCAACCTGGCTAAGCCTCCTGCCAGTGCTTAGAAGAGACTCACTCTCTTCTCTTAGAATGAGAGACTGTATCCTTGGTGCCACCGTAGTCTCAGAAGCCTCCTCACGCTCCTCATCCGACGCTGAATCATACATCAAAGGCTGTCCTTTCAACATATACAACCTGTTCACCTGGTTATCGATTAGCTGTAGCTCTACTGGGTCCAGTCCCTGCCTGTAGATAAATACATGTTCCCTCTTGAACAATATGCAATATCCTACATCCTCGAAGGCTGAGACTGAGAGCAAGTTAACCCTCAACCCTGGAACAGAGAGAACTCCATCAAGCTCCAAGAGTTCCCCAAACTCGAGTTGGAATTTGACATTCCCAACTCCACGTACAACTCTCGCCATACCACCTTCATTTACCACCTGTCGGCCATGACCAATCTTTGTGAAATCTAGGAATACTCGTGAGATTCCCGTCATGTGGCTAGAGGCTCCGCTATCCACAATCCATTTGACATCACCTTCGAATCCTTCGCTACCGACACTGGAAATTAGGGTCACCAAAGAAAATTCCCTATCGAACTTTGAAGCAAAGTCCTCCATGGCTTCTATAGCAGCTGTCTCAGGCCCCTCTGACTCCTCCTTCTTCTTCTTCCTCTCAGGACAATGAGAGGCAAGGTGCCCCAACTGGTTACACCAATAGCATCTGACTTTACTCAAGTCCCTTCTATAACTTCCTTTCTTCTTTCTCTTTTCCGCAAGAGCAACATTCTCATCAGCTCTGCCTGTCTTCTATTCATTGCTCTGAGATCTTTCCCGGATCTCCTCTTGAGTGAAATCATCCCACAGTCTTCTCCAATCTGGTAGATGCTCATGTCCCACCACACACTTCACGAAGACTTCCCATTCTTTGGTGAAGCCATTTAAGGCTATTCTCACCAGCTCAGAATTCGTAATAACCTCTCCAACAACTGCCGGCTCATCTTTAACTTGAGCCACCTGGGTAAGATAAGAAGAGACACTCTCCTCCTTACCCATCTTAGTATCATGCAACTTAGCCTTCAAGGCCATCTTTCAGTTCTCGTTCTTCGCCTCGAACAAGTTCTTAAGTGCATCCCACATCTCCTTGGCAGTCTTTTTCTTAGCCAAGTGTGGGATAAGGTGATCCTTCACCCCATCCAGAATAATTCTCTGAGCTTTGGCTTCCTTGGTCTTATGCAAGTCCAAAACAACATGAACTGCTGTGAGAGCTACTACAACATAGTTGACATAGCTATAAATCTTTTTCTCCTTGAGAACAGATGGCAATTAGACCTTCCACTGCAAATAGTTGGAAATGCCATCCAACCGATCCTCATATCTAATGCTTGTAGCCATATTATCTGTTACAACTCAAGGAAAACAATCGCACCCTTTTGCCCAAAAGTCACATTGCCCACGTCAGAGACAAAGCTCTGATACCATGTAGATTATTAATGACAAAAAATCAGCAAGTTAATATTCTGTTAAACACTTAGAAACTTAGAGATAACTGTCTTCATAAATTTCAGAAATGCATAAACTCACATTCAGAAATTTCCATAAGCAGAAATACACATTGCTAAGAAAAATAGAAGTGGAAATAACACCGTGGACAACAACCCATAACACACATAAATTTAGGCAAAAGCCAGGGAAAACCCCAATGTGGGGAAACCCAACGAGAAAGAGAGAGATATATTATTCAGCTTCAGGAAAGTACATATCAACAACAAAATAACATTTCCAGCCAAGGAAAGTACCTCACAACACCAAATCTGTCCCACAGAAATCTGCCTCGTTTTCCATGCCAAAACCGTACTGCTGTACGACCTCTTCCGTACCTCGTTTTCCATGCCCACAGTCAGCTTTACAGACTGTTTCGTACGACCCAGAAACAACCACAAAAATTTTGAAATCCGCCTCGAAAATTGTGCTCGAAATGCCTCGATTTCTGTGCCAAATCCGTACGACTGTACGGATCTGTACAGTATGGCCTCCCACAGCATAAAAATATTTCGGCCCAAAACAAAGAAAAAATATTTTCTCTGGATTCGTGCCCTCCTTCCTTGGAAAACATGCCCTCTTTGCTGCTCACTTTCCTCTCTCAAGCTTACTCAAAAAATCTCTCTAACTCAACTCCTCTCATCTTCTCAGTGTCTTCTCAACTTGTCTTGTGCACTACCCAATGCATTCTTTTATAATCTGAAAATGACATTTCCCCCCCAAAGTGTCTTTTCACCTTCCCCAACCCTAAATCCAAAGGCAAAGATTAGATCTTTCCCTTTTCAAGATCAAAGGTCATGATCCATTCCCTCCAAAATGTCTCATTTAAATTAAAGTGATTTTCACTTTATTACATAAGTGCTTTATGAAAATAAAGTCACTTTAAAAACAAAATGTGCACTTTATTAAAAAATCACTTTAATAAAAGAACCACTTAAAACAACTTTATAAAAACTATTACAAAGTTAAGTGCATGGTAGTGTAAACATTAAGGTAACATCCGCATACAAGACAAAACATGCGGAGTACCTCCCGAGCTAAAAAGCTAACATTTGCGTCTCCAAATGTTTGAGGGTAATCAATTGCTCTTCATTAAGGACCCCTTGCTCCATCTACCTTACTAAATATGCCTGAGCTTTCTCCACCTCTAAAAGTTGTGCCCCTTGTTTTCTATATCTCTCCCCAGACCAAACAATCACCTTATCCTTCGCACTTTTTGAAGAGTGTGTGAACTGTTCACAAGTAGATGTGCCCAATTCACGTGAAAAACTTTTCCAATTACTAAGTACCATAGCTCTAGAATCTTCTTTGAGAATATAACTAGGATTGAATTTAACGGGTGTGCTTAGCTTGTATCCCGGATTGCCAGTCTCTAACCATACTGGATAATGATCCAATATTATGGAAGTGTCCATCGAAGACCTGCACTTATCGACTTTCTACAAGAGCGTGTCCTTCAACATAAAACGATCTAATCGCTTTTCCATTGTAGCATTACCTACCCTGTTATTTACCTAGGTAGGTCTGATCTTGATTGGTTCAAGGTCTACCCATCCAACAAGATCAAATTGAGCTAAAAAATAGTCAGCAAGTCTATCTATCTTGAAACCCCCCCCGCCGCCCCCCCC
>ML861295.1:0-15360 GCA_009831015.1 Picea engelmannii | reverse complement strand
CAGGTGCCAACTCTAGCAGATAGTAAAGTCCCCCATTCCCCACTTGTTTGTCCCACCCTAGGAAGTGTGTCGCTTCTCTTCTGAACATTCCTTTGGCTGCCCCACTTCCCTTTTGGGGCTTTCAACAATAGGCCAAACAAGAAATCTCAAAGCCTTGTAGCTGTAGCTTGGCACCTTGGGAAAAAAATCCTAGGAGTTCTCTCACCTGGAGAGAATGCTCACGGGCCTTACAACCCGCTTCTTTAATAACTCATGGGCATGACAACCCACCACTTAGATAGTAATTAAATATTATAAGCATCCATATAGTTGAACCCATGTCGTCCCATCATCATAATCATGATTTAATATAGTTTAATCTTTTATTAATTTGGAGGGGCGTACTCTATCGGGGTTTCGCATTGTTCTTCATTCAACGCAAACAGATTTTACAATTTCAGTGGAACAAGTCATCAGGACCCTAGTATGGATCCTCGATTGGCTTTGGCGCTCAAATCCAAATGCCCAAAACCTAATTCTAATTCAAACTTTGATCCCACCGTGCCATTGGATTTGACACCCACACATTTAGATGTGAAATATTACTATAGTTGTTGTTAATTTTCTTTTAGACTACAAAATTTATAGTTTATTAAAAATTCATCACAATGATATTAACTATATATTTCATGCACAACAACAAATTTGTATTCCTCCTTTCTGTGACAAACACTTTTTCATTAAATTGTTCCTCAAATAAAAAATTAGTAGTGAACAATGAGAATTTTTAGATATTTATGAACCCTACAATTTCCATCAATGAGTGGATGACCATTGATATATAATAGGCTTTTCCTAAAAGATTTTCTAGAAGTATAATCATTAATGAACATAACATACATGGAAATTATGTTATGATTCTGTAGCATCCCCAAACCTAAGCTAGGCAATGCCACAATAAAATTTCCAAACTCTCAAACAGATTTAGTTCAAGAAAATGTTCTGCATATGCACATAACTATGTAGAATAATAAAAAATAAGCATAAATAATATTATACAGGAAAAAACCATAACATAAATTCATAATTATAGACAAACCAATTTAAAAAATCACATGATAGACACTTATCTTTTGTAAATAGAATACTAACTACATACAGACCTCGGAATTTCCTCCCATCCTTAGACTTTGTTGCTCATAAACTCAACAATAGGTCACCCCCGAGCTGGGGCTAAAACTCCAGCTCGGTAAGGAAATCCTAAACCAGGATAAGGTCTCTCAAATAGCAAAAAAATTCAGTCTCAGGTGCCAACTCTAGCAGACAACCTAGGGTCCTTCATTCCCCACATGTTTGTCCCACCTTAGGAAGTGTGCCCCTTCTCTTCTCAACATTCTTTTGGCTTCCCCACTTCCCTTTCAGGGATTTCAACAACACGCCAGACAAGAAGTCTCAGAGCCCTGTAGTTGCATCTTGGTACCTTGGGAATTAATTCCTAACATTTCTCTCACCTGGAGAGAATGCTCACATGCATGGAAACATGCTTCTTTAATAACTCATGGTCCTGAAAACCCACCACTTCATCCCAATTCCTGGGTTATTGGTTTCCCACAACTATGAAGCTTTCTTTGGTATAGGTACAAGTGATGGCAACAACATAGTACGGATGGTAGGAGAGAATAATAATAATGGAATAATGAGTGAAATGAGTGGGATAAATGAAATAAATTGCCCAATTATATGTGCATGTTCCCAACTTGACACTTTTCATGTTGGGAACTACATAGCCCCCCCACATGGACCCATCATGGACCCACCACATGGTGATACATTCCCCCTTAGAGACTTAGGATAAAATGAATATCCCATACCTTAGAATTTAGACTTTAGAAATATTAATAAAATATTGCTTTGGGCTTAAGCTCCCTTAGCTTAGCACCTTTCCTAGAGTCTTAGCCCCCCTTTCCCATTCTAGTGGAGTTTAGCCTCCCATACTCTTTTGTCTGGTTGGTCTATAGAAGTGATGTGTTTTTATTAAAATATGAGTGTGATTATATAATACAAAGATAGGCTCACTAGCCTTTTAGATTCTGGCATTCCAGCCTAATAACCACATGATGCAGGGATTTTTCGGGGATTTTCCAAGGGTCATAACGTTTGAATCAATTATCCATTTGGGCTTAAATTTTACGAGGATTTGCGTCTCGAAGAGTTCACTGTCGCGAAAATTGGATATATCTTCCAATCTATCTAATTGGACATCGTTTCGTCACTTTTCTAGGGCTAAATTTCTTCATATAATGCCTCAAATTGAGGTTTTAGTGTTGTTACGAGAATTTTTTATTTTTTCAATTATTAGTTATCTCTTAGGGTATGAACTTAATCAGAAATGTGAGTTGGAAAATAAATTCTCTCTAGTTAGCTCTTAGTTAGTGGTCAGTTTTAGATTCATGCGAGAATTTTCTAAATTTAGTTGTTTTTCTAAAAAATAGTTTTTTTTTCTAAAATTAGTTGTTTTCAAAAATCTCAGATGGTAGTTATTAGGGGTTGAAATTCCATTGTAATACTTAGCTTGGATAAGGAATAAAAGATAGTTATTTTTTCATTTTTCATGTGTTTGCTTGGTTTATTTCATCTTGTGAATGAATCTTAGGCTTTGGCTACATCACCATACAAACAATCTAGCCTCAAAATACATATATGAAAAGGCACTTTGGCCCAAGGCTCACCAGCCTATTTGTACATTTACATTTACATTACAATTAGGGTTTTTCCTAGGGGTATCACATTCCCCTCCTCCTTATTTATGCACTATCCTTAGTGCATTATATACACATGTACAATCAAAACTTCAAAAGTCTTCGAAACGATGTGGGTACTCTACCCGCTTAGCATCGTGGTGCTCCCAAGTTGCATCCTTAGGACTGTACCAGGTCCATTGTACCTTTACTATCCCTATGGCTCAATTCTGAAGTTGCTTGATATTCTGGTCCAATATGAAAACTAGTTGCACTTGAAAGTCACCTTTGGTTCCACCTGAATCACATTCCAATCAATCATATGATTAACATCACGTACATACTTTTTAAGAAAATATACATGGAATACATTATGAATACACATGGATGTAGGTATTGCAAGCATGTATGCAACATGACCAATCTTCTGTAGGATTTCAAATGGCCCACAATAGTGTGCTTCCAGCTTTGAACAATTTCCCAACTTCAGGGAACTTCTCTTGGCCTTTAATTTCAAGAACACATGGTCACCCACTTTAAACTCTCAGTTAGTTCTTCCTTTATCAACATAAATTTTCTTCATGCCTTGGGAAGCCTTTAAATTCTATTTTATTTTCACCATCTTCTCTTCCGTTTCCCTGAGTAATTTTGGCCCAAGCACTACTCTGTCTATTGGGTTTTTCCAACTCACTGGTGTGTTTCACTTTCTTCCATAAAGTGCCTCAAATGGACTATGTTACGAGGAAAATATCTCTATGGCTAGGGGAAAACCACAACTGACGGAAATGACTGCAGAAATCAAATCTATTCTCAAGTATGCTATATAAACAAATATGTTAGAAAGACAAGATAAAAGGAATACCTCATCCAGACGTTCGATCAAGTCCACCATTGAGCACTTGACCCAAAGAAATATACCTGCAACTAGTCCTCAACAACCAAGAAAAGCAATCATATGATGATAATATATGATGTTAGCACCTTCGATAGCATAATCCATTAACATTCATAATAGATACACCCATGGAATAATAATTCAAATATTTGCAAGATATCAATTGGACGAGAAAATAATATTTCTATTAAGATATAATCTGCAAAAGTGAATAAGTTACAGACTTCCGTGTTGGCATGGTTCAGAACCGATAAACCAAGTTCCTTCCAACTGGTCCTCCACCACTTCAATCCTCTACCAAAGGCAAGCTCATGTAAGAGAGACAATGGAGTTCTCACTGAATAAGGGAAGAGCTTGGAGGTTGAACACTGTGTTTAGACTTAAAGGATAAAGGGATGCAGACTCAATGTGAAGTGAATAATTCCTCCATATTAACTTTGCTCTCAAAGTTGAATTCTTTCTCCTCTTTTCCATAGCTCGGAATTGGCCCATTTATATCCTTCAAGTGGAACTGAAGGGCTGAGTCGGAACGTTTCCAATATATGGAAGGCCAATGATCATTGATCTCCTATTCTGACATGGAAATCTGACACCATTTTTCAATTTGGGCACATTTCCCGATGTACGTGGGTTGTAGTGGTGCAACTTGGGTATACGCATGTTGTATATTAGGCAAGGTGCGTATATGTGGAAAAAATGTATTTTTAGCTCTGGAATTTGCAAAAAGGGATGAAAATTCTACATAGGGAAATGGAAAAATGCTTTCTCTACAAGATTGCATAGGGTGAGGCAAATCTTGCTATAACAGATGCCCCCCTAATGTGTGAGGTTAGAGGAGTATATGCGATGGCCGAAATACATTATAAAAACCCAGAAGTGGAGTGATGGGGAACCAACTAGAAGAACTAGTTTCTCATTACAATCTACACTGGCTTTGCATACATGGCTGCTAATTTGAATTACACTGTAGATCCATGTGAAAATATACCAAAAAACTGTATGTGGCCATGAATGGGAAAATAAAAGTGAGGTTACATGCCAAAGGTTGTCATAGTCATGAATAAGGCCCAGTAGAACCAGTCTCAAAATCAATCTGAATATATCTGTATACAATGGAGTACAATCTGATCTCCCATGATCATTGGAGTCACATAGGTACTGGTCCAATGAAAAGGAAGCAACAACTCATGAAAACTATGGCCACATACTAATGTCTTCAAGTATTCTACACAATCCACCAAAGGTGCAAGTCTACATTGTGTGAAAAACAGAGTTGAGGTCGAACACAATGAGACATCGTTTGATTACCGGTCATTGAGGTATACCGTTAACAAACGCGAGACAACCTACCGATGATTAAAGTAGGTATCAAGGTACTAGGTACATTCTTACAAGTGTGAATAAAGGAGTCAGAGTCGAACACTTGAAGAATCCATCGATCATGAGACATTGATGTATTCCCAACTATCAATGGCGAGAGAGCCTGCCACTAATGACTGCAAGCCTCAAGGTACTCATATCTTTCTAGGTCTCGTTTCTAGAATAGATGAGCTAAAGTCGATGGAAAGAGACCCACTAAAAGGAGATCATTAAGTCATCTCTCATCATTTAGCACGAGGTATAAAGTAGGAGCTTCATGATTTGGAGGAAATCGGATGAAGAACATGTTCACAACCAATGACCCGGTGCATATTTCGCATGTGCCAAGTGCAAGTGGTACATGAAAAAGACCCTTTAAGTAGCAGCCAATGAGGAAAATTGTTGAAAAAGGAAAGGAAACCACCAATAAGGCTAATGACATCCAAGGCACTGCACGAATCCCAATGTGTGAATAGATGTCTTATCGTTGAACACAAGAGAAACCACCCAGTCAACGACCAATGATGAAACATTGACTGTTGGGTTCAAGGTTACCTACCAATGAGAAAAGTAGGACCAGGGTATGTGATAGGACTACAACATCATGTGCTTCTGAGACAAACTGAGGGTATGGCCGACATGCAAAGTCAAGAGTTTTGAGGAATGGATGACACAGGTTGATAGACTTCCTTTGAACAAGAGCATGAGACATATGGAAGACTCTGGCAGCATAAAATCAGTGATGAAACCATGAGATGAAGGAGGCATCCATCAAGTTCTCCATAGGGACTGGAAGAGTAACCATTCGATGGAGAAAACTATCTATAATGAGCTCAACATCCTAAGGCCATGATAAACCCAAAATTATGATGACAAATGGACTCAATAAATTTGTGCTATGTTCAAAGGCGACACGACTGCTGCCAATATAATATAATACTCCCTTCCCGCCCGTCTTTTTTTGTTTTTTCAGAGTCAAATGAATGTTATGATACAAAGGAGGAAACGAGTGTCGCAAGTAAGAAAAACTAGTTCCAACAATGAAACATACCTATGCTCAATGCATGCGGGAGATGGAAACTCGGGGGAATGTTCCCTCTTGGGTATAGGGTGTCAAATTGTGAACGATATAAATGATTCTCTACTTGGTTGAGGATGCAAAACTGCTGAGGAAAACAATTTATAACGCAAAGCGATAACCGGCTATAGGTTCAATACTGCAAGCAAGGGCATGAGACGCAATCACAACTTAACACAAAAAAATGTCATTTTTCGTAACCTTAGTATACTTGGTTTTAAAAATGGATAAATTTGTACCAAATAGACGTCCTTTCAAATCCAATTTACGAGTGTGAAAGAGACAAGTTCACTCGACAATCTTTTCAGTTTTTGAAAATGAGTCGGAAAAGAGCTTAAATAAAAATCGCTTGGGAGTCCTCTAGGTATGGTCAACATGTGTATGAGTGAGAAATGAGGTTGAGAATAAATTCATGTATTAGCTATAAGGGACTCCCGGTCCTACGGAAAAATCTCAGCATGGGCACCAAATGGAGCAGAGGATCTAACTAGGGTACCCATGTGTGGTAAGTATCTATCATTTGATAACGACATATCTTGTAGCAGATGGAAGGTTCTTTGTCACAACAAATGGGTTTGTACCTAAGGCATATGAGTGATAGTTATAGGACAATGCAAGTGTGCATGATGGAATGGATACCTATCCTATATGTTGGGTAGTGAAAATACCTGCCCGTAGTTATGAACGGTCAACATAACGATAAAAAACGCAAGAATCCATGGTGAAAACTACACAAACCAAATCAATCCACTGTTGTATTAATCTACTAAGAAAAAACAATTCGAAACTATAGAAAGTGGGTAAAAACTGCTATAAATAGTGACAAAAACCAAATTTTACTATGTCATTGACTTTTTATCCAAATAGTGAAAATTGGACCAAATCACCTCCGATCTTCAACTGTTGATTGCGGGAGCATCGAGTGATGGAATCAAAGACCACCTGGACCAGGTAATTCTTCTTCCCCTCCTCTTCCTTTCTAGTGGATTACATTTTTCATTTAGGTTTCAAAATTTGAGTTAATTAAGGCACAAATTGGTTATTTCAGTGTACGCGGGATACCACTCATTGGGTCAGGTATACGCAAGATTATATGTGACTGTGTAAAATAAAAGCTGCATGTACTCAGCCCTATATGGGACTGTGAATGTTGTACCTACGTACAAGTCCGTAAACAAGGTTTTTTATGGTTGCTAACTCAAAAATTGATGTTTCTCTCGGAGGATGGTGCTAGAATGGAGGGAAAGGGAACATGAGGGGGTAGATGTTGTTGTGGAAAGAGATTCGGGCGCCCAAATGGCCTTGAAAAGATGCGGGTTGTACAAATTTTGGGCACTCAAAGGGATGAGGTCCCAGGTGAGGTTGTTACAGTTGCTCGTGGATTACTGGGATCCAGACAGTGAGAGATTCAAGTCGAGGATCAGTTTCATTACATAAGGCATTGAGGCTTCTCATGTTCTATTATGTAGAGTGCTTGAGACCCACGGTGTACGATTGGTGCACCTCACTACTGGCTAATATGAAGATCCAGATGACATAGTGCAAACAAGGTGACAAGAGGAACTTCGAGGTTGCCTCTATCTTGTGTATCGTTTTCTTCAAGCGGGTTCCAGGTTTGGGACCTAGAGTCGAGATCATTCCTAGAGAACTTCGCGATCCAACCATGGCATGGTGGACCGAAGTAATGAGACGGTAGGGGGGAGGTAGGGTGCCAACACCCTACAACGATGATTTCTTTTACCGGTGGAGGCGACAGGTCATTTCTATGGATGACTACCCCTATGCAGGGATTGAATTCAGAGGTGACCCTGACATGCCACTGCTACCAAGGACTGCCTACTGTGACATAGGTATGTCAAAGTTTTTAAATATTTTATATTTTTTTTGTATTTTTGTATAGTAAAACAAAAATATTTTTGGATGGTACTTAAGTACTAACTAGACATTTGTATCACACAAATGTAGGTCCGTGACGACCGGACGGGCTTCCACGACATCATCGGAGGCACTGGGGAGATGGCACGGCGGGAGGAGAAACATAGAGAATCCTTCAAAACATGCAGGGCAACCTGTCTCGTTTGACACATAGGATTCCGATGGTTTAGGTAGAGGATCTGTCGGAGGCCATGCAACAAAAAGTGGTTGGTGTGCCCAGAGCTTGGGTGCGATCTTTTGGAGTCTTGCAAATGTTGTAGTTTGTTATCATGACACACATCCGGTGCCACAAACGTAGATGTCGTGGATGTTGTATTATCGGTTGTATATGTGTATTGAGGGTGTTGGCCCCAATTTTGTACTATAAACACCATATTTTTTGAAATATATATAAAGCAGGGTTCTTAGACTTAACTTATATTACAATGTGTACATTAATGAGATTGTTTTCTTTACTTTAGTTTTGTGACAAATGCCAATCTAAAACGAAATTAGCATAAGCATCAGATACATAATTATAACTCCTAGGTATGTGATGATAAGTGATAAAATCAAACTGTTGCTCTAAAAGACGTACATGTAGGAATCGTTGGAGTAAAGTAGGATCATGCACGTGGTAACTGTCGTTCAATTGACATACTACTAATAAAGAATCCAGGTGAACCTCTAAAGAGTGAATACCATGTGAAATAGCATCGCGCAAAAGTTTTATAACAACGCTATATTCGTCCACATTATTCGTGGATGGCCCTAGGCATACGCCACTTGAAGACACCAGTAGACCCTCAGGTGAGTAAACCACCCAAGAGGCAGAAGCCAAGTTCCCTGTATGACGATTGGCTCCATCTGCAAATCCTAAGTAGACCGAAGATTCCATTGACATCTGCCAACTAAGGGAAAACTCGATAAGCAAGCTGAAGACAAAAAGTAAAGGGAAAAGATATATACACTAAATTACATTAGTATACAAAGAGTTACACCCAATATTGGGGCTCAAATGTAATATATTTTCAAGTAGATCCCATTCCTAGACTCAGCCTACATGTTCCCTTCATAATATTCTAACTCATAGGCTGCTTTTTCTAAGACACGTCACACGATATAGGGACCGTGCCACATGGGTTTGAACTTTCCTGCCCCCAACGGTTCTTTGGATTGATCATATAAAAGGACCAAGTCACCCTCAGTGTACAACTGAGGACATATAGACTTATCGTATTGGACCTTGACACATATTTTATTCGCCTCGATAGCCATAGAGGCATCTCGACATTGCTTTTTGAGACTCTCTAGGTGTATGAGGCATCACTCAAGATTGAAAGTGTCAGGGAGGAGCGCCACTGCCAATATAAGAGAAGGGATTTCCCATTCAATAGGTAATATCGACTCCACACCATGTACTATATGGAAAGGATAAAATCCAGTGGCATTCTTGACCGAGGATCAGTATGCCCAGAGTGTGGGATATAGCATAATATGCCAGTTAGATTTACTATTGCTGAAATTTTTCTTCAAAATGGTCTTGAGAGACTTGTTGACGGCCTCTACCTGTCCATTTTCCTGGGGGTAGTAAGGGGAAGAATGACCATGGTTAAACCGTAGCTTGGATGCTAGCTCTTCCATCATTTAGTTTTGAAAGTGACTGCCATGATCAATTACAATCTCACTCGGGATACTGAACCTGGTGATAATTTCATTGAATACGAAGAAGGCAATAGTCTTCCCGTCGGATTTAACTGTAGGCATGGCCTCAAACCACTTAGTAAAGTAGTCTATGACCATGATAATGTGTTGATTCCCCCCAGCCGAAGTTGGGTTGCAATCCATGAAGTGCACCCCCCACTTGGTCAAGGGGTCGACGATAATTATGGGGTGAAGAGGGGATGGATGTGAGCACATTTTTCGTGTGAAAACCTAGCAGGGGTGACACTTCTTAACCACTTCAACACAATCTTTAAAGATAGATGGCTATAAATAACCAGCTCACAAAATTTTCTGGGTTGTCGCAAGCCCAGATAGATGACCACCACAAGCCCCACTATGGAAATCATTTAGAACTGACTCGGCTTCTTCATGAGTTAAAAAATGACGTAGGATATTATCTATTCCTCAGTGATACAAAGTGTCACTGATGATAATGTAGTTCTTAGCTTTGTATCATATGCGTCGTCGATCATCTCGCGAAAGATGCTGAGGAAACTTCAAAGTTTGAAGATAGAGAACAATGTCTCCATACAAGGGGTTGGACGGCGAGACAAGGAAAATGTGTTCATCCGTAAATGAATCAACATGGATAACATCCTCATCCAATCATGGGAAGTCATATATTAACTCTACAAAGACTAGTAATTTCATGGTATTCGCAGAATCGAAATAGAGATCGAATTCTTGTAAATGACAATCCATTTATTATATTTTCCCCCTATGATACGCTTGGTAAGGACGTATTGAAATGGATTGGCATCGACAACCACAATAGTCTTGCAAAGAAATATATAATGGCATAACCGTTGGACTACATGAACGACAACCAAAGCTAGGTTTTCAACGTGAGAATAATTGAGCTTAGGACCAACTAAGTTTCAACTAAGATAGTAGATGACATGCTGGTGGAGCTCATCATCCTCCTGAACCAAAACCATGTCAGTCATCTCTTTGGATGTGGAGACATAAAGCAAGTAATCCCTACTGTAGTCAAGAGACTTCAGTAGAGGCGTCGATACCAAGGCTTTCTTCAAAGCATCGAAGAATTCTTGGGCTCGCTCATCCCAGATAAAAGGGGTATCCTTCTTCAAAAGATGCATGAAACCCTTAGTGATATTGGCATAGTTTACTATAAACCAACGTAAAAAGTTAGCTTTCCCCTGTAAACCTTGAAGTTGTTGAATAGTGCACGGGGGAGGAAATCGAAGTATTACCTCAACCTTCAACAGATCTACCATGATCTCGGTTTTGGAAACTAAAAATACCAAAAGATGTCCAGACCTAACGCAAAATATGCATTTATGAGGGTTTAACCAGATTCTATAATGATAACATCTTTCAAAAACTAGTTGAAGGTGCTTAGAGTGATCCACTCTCTTACGAGAGTGAGCAGCAAGATCGTCAAGATAAGCTTCGACTATATGCTTAATATCGTGGAATGCGAAGGTCATAACACGTTGGAAGGTTGCTCTCAAATTTTTAAGGCCGAAAGGCATCTTTCGGTATGCGAAAGTACCCCAAGGACAAATAAATGTCATCTTGTGTTGATCCTCAGGTTTAATTTGAATTTGGTTATACCTTGAAAATTCGTCCATGAAAGAAAACACTTCACTTCTTGCACACTTGTCGAGAATCTGATTGATTAAAGGTGTCGGGAAGTTGTCTTTAGGACATGCCTTGTTCAGGTCATGAAGTTCCATGCATACATAGATGGTTCCTTGTTTCTTATTCACAGGAACAATATTGGATACCCATTTAGTTAAAAGAACCGGGTAGATAAAGCCATCATTAAGTAGTTTCTCTACCTCTGCCTTAATAGCAGGGGCCTTCCGGGGATTGATAGCTCTAAGAGGTTTTCGAATAGGCTTAGCATCCAGATAAGTTCTAATCTCATGATTGACAATTTGAGGGTCATTTCCTAACAACTCTTCATATGACCAAGCAAATACATCTCGGAATTCCTTGAAGAGTTCGGTGTAGATCATGATTTCTTCTAGCGAACAATCCACACCAATGTGTATATTTTCAACCTTGCCAGGGGTACGAGAGATATCCATCATGACAGTAGGAGAGATACTCGCCATATTTCATTCGACATAAATTTCATGCGTATCAAGTGGAACTATGGCGTGACCGACTATCTCACTCAAAGTAGATCGAAAGTCATCTTGTTCGATTCTAGAAAGCTCTGGGAGAAAATAAGAGTGATGATGCATATCTTGTTCGATTCGATGATGCCTTCTTCTGAGAGAAAGGTCTCATCGAGGCAGTCATGTGAACAAGACACCGAAGTGGCCCACATGGGCTTAAGAACAAGATTCTCCTCGTCCATCGGCGAGGTAATAGGATCGGGATCGACGAAAGAGTCAAGAACAACTTGATACGTTATCTCTGCTACTAATAGTGGCATGGCCATTCCATCATTTGACTGACCTTCATAAGACGAAGTCGAGGAAGGTAGGGTCCAATGATCATTAAAATAGGAAGTGAGGAAAGGAATGGACCTATCTGACGAAACGGGCCTGCTGGACATGGCATAAACATGGTGAATCGGTGCCATGAAATCGAAGGTAACCATAAGGGATGAATACATTCTGACATTGATATTCTCAGTTGCCGGATGAGAATTTTTGACACGAGGATCAACACTCCAACAAATGCACTGGGGATAGCATACGCAAAGGATAATCGATCGACAATCATGATCTTCCCATCGCGAGGTAAACAAAGAGTGCGAAAGACAGACGATATGATGACAACCATAACATAAGTCTAATTGCGTCCTAGTAAGAAGTTATAATCGAGGGGTGCATCAACCACCTCGACATCGACCTCTACTGTCTTCCCACCTAACTCAATCAGAAAGGCACGAAGAATACTGTGAGGGTGGAAGGAACGACCGTTAAAATTAGTCAACATGGTCAGAGATTGCGAGAGAGTCAAAAATATGAGAGATTTCCAATAGATCAGGGACATCACACATGTAGCAGTGCCTTCATCAACAACTGCACATTTGATGGTATACTTTGATTACCCCACATGGATTTGGAATGCCACATGGTAAGGCAAGAGAGGCTTCAAATATATGATGTCAAACTTGATAACTTTCGAGCCACTGGGGTCTAGAGCTCCTAACGCAGATAGCAAGGCATTCCTCTGTGAAGGGTACGTCTGGATTACCTCCAGAGCCGACATCACACAAGGGGTTTGACGCAGGTCCTCAACAATAGAGTAATTTTGGGCGACTCTAGCATTTTAATTGTGGGTAGAGCACTTGAGTACTCCTTTCAGAATACGAGGTGGTGGATTTGGTTTTTCGATCTTCAAAAGCATCTTCGATGGAGGAGGAGGAGTAGATTCTAGACCAGGTACAGTCTGTGAGGAACTGTAATCGCGAGACTGGGTGGCTACATTAACCTAATAATTGACCATATTGATGCACAAACAGTCGTCGTCTTGTGTTGGTGGGTTTTTACTGCCACCGACCACATTTTCAGCATTTTAGGAGCTCGAGGCCATGTGTTAGTTATGTGGGAAAGGATTCATCAACACAATGGGCGGTAGAGATAAGAGCCTCGCACCTTCCGCAAGTTTGGGGCATAAATGAGTAACATGATCGTATGTACAAAGCTTACAGAGAAATTTCACCTTACACCTTTCTTTCTTGCCCTCACCGACATTATTATTCTTCTCATTATTACCATTGTCCTTGGGTTTATTATTATTCTTCCCACCCTTACTATTATTATTACGTCCTTTCTTCTTATTTCCGCTTGGTTGTTGGTTACCATTTGGGTCGGTCGACAATTTCACAGAATGTACATCCACCAATTGAGTGGGATTGCAAGACACAGATGAAGTTGGCCCTCCTGCAGACTGGTTTAGAGACAACTCTTTCAAATGGCTTGTCACCGAGTCTACAGATTTCACATTGGCGGAGCCTACAATGCCATCAGCATGAGGTCCAGGATTTTGTCTAGGGTCATAGTTTGGCCTCAGTGTGTTTGAAATAATCTAGTATAACATCCTAGATCAACGTATATAAAATCTAACTACTGGGCTTTGAAGATTTCTTTTTCCTCAGATGTAACCCCAGATGTAGAAACATCCTTCGAGATAGGGGGCTGCAAGGACTTAAGGAACCATTCTAATAGGAAATCCGAAGGATTGCAAGTCTTGATCAACCTCTTCTGTCTACACCACTCCTGGATTTGATCCGAGATATGAGTGGTTGTGTCCTGGCGTAAAGTCGACAGAAGTTCTAGGCCAACATCGTAACGAATCGACAATTGGAAGTGGTTAAGGAAGACTAGCACCATCTGACTATAGGTCCCATATGCCCCCCTAGGTACCTCGATATACCATTTCGTAGAAACCCCAATGAAGGTGCATTGAAATAATCTTAAACGAACGAAATCGTCATTGAGGGAATTCGAAGAGCACCATAGGTGAAAGGTGGTGACGTGATCACCGAGATCCTTGACATTCTTACCTTCGAATTTCATAATATTAGAAGGAAGCTTGGTGGGAACGGGGGGCCATGTAGGATCATGACACACATGGTTATTCATCAACTTAGACAAGTCTAGCAAGTTGAGCGTGGTTGCGACCTCTGGCCCTAAGCTCCCTGGAAAGATTGTGTTTGGGAAACTGCAGCCCATCCAGGGTTCTAGTAAGAACCATGGCCCTTTCCAAGATTGTAAGAACCTCCTCCAGGATGAGTCATAAGAGGTTGGTTGGACATCATTCTAGTAGGAATGTTCTAATGGGGGTTACAAGAATTGCCCCCGGACGGAGTGGCTACGGGTGGGGGGTTTCCCAAGGTGTGAAATTGACCTCCTTTAGGTGTGAATATGGAGGATAAAGGTGGATTCATCATGCCAAACGTGTTGGTCGAAATCGACACTGAGGAGGTGAGGGTATAGGACGAAACTTGAGCAGAAGCTTGTCCCCAAGGTTGGTTGCTCCACCCAGAAGTAACAAGATTAGAACCGGGGTTAAAAGAAGGAATTCCTCCCATAGTAGGAGTCATTTGAGGGATTTGAGAGCCACCAAATGAGAATGGAGTATAAGGAGGCGTTGTGCCCCTAAGACCAATGCTATCATTAGGGCTAGTAGCTGGGATGGAGTTTGAAAATTGTGAAGTAAAATTCGACATACCATAGGGAAAAGAACTAGAGGCCATAGGGATGGACTGGACATTATAGCTTGGTGAGTGACCAAGAGACCCAAATGGGTGCATGGAAATAGGTTGAGCATTCACTATAGGATGGGAAAAAATGATGATAGGTTGCTCTGGCACTACAACCATTGTGGTTGCAGAAGTCGATGGGGTGCCATTAACTATAGTAGGTGTAGGAGTCGAGGGGCTCCTAGTATTTTGATGACTCAGTTCAATACCCATCCCTGTAGAATCAAAAGTCTGAAAAGTGGAGGTGTGTGTACCATGTCTAATAAATCTACGCCTTTTAGAAGGAAAAGACTCGAAATCTGATGGTAACTATAACAAACGGCGAGACCAGCGGGGAAGCTTGTCCGACTCCACGATGACTTAAGACTCAAGATATAAAAACAAATCCTAAGGCCAACTAGTAATCAAAGAGCACACCAAAAATAATCAAATGACCAATATGCACACAAGCAGGATAAAGTGCCTGAAAGGGGCCTCCCTC
>ML861294.1:13272-24243 GCA_009831015.1 Picea engelmannii | reverse complement strand
TAATGCTCAGGCAAGTCATAAGATGTGAATCCAAATGCTAAATGTTTTCAACAAGACCGAGTTATTCAATCCATCGAAGTATGAAAAACCAATCAAAGGATACGCCGATCGTGTAAAGATCAATAAAAAGATAAGCGCAAAAATCATGATAGCACAAAAGATATCGGCTGTTCATATGATGATTGAAACGTGACCTCAAACGGAGAAACCCTCATGTTTACACTCATGAGGACTTAGCGAAGGTAGGCGTGCGGAAAGGCGCAAAGCATAAAATTAACGTTCACTTGAATTTTGCGGTAAAAAAATCAATGTTTGTGAAACATTGGTGTAGGCAGCTTATGAGACAATGAAAAATGTGATTTGGCTGCCAACAGTATCCCATGCAAGTATCTTCCGACCTATTGCAATATATTTGGAAACATTAAGTGGAGCAACAAGATCAACGTGATCAATTTGATCAATAGGCGATGTCTCCCTATGAACTGTTGGAGCGTGAGGGGGAGAAGGCACCATCTCTTCCTATCTCTCACTATCAATATCCATGTGAGATCCTCTAGATCTCCTAAAGGGTACCTCCTTGTTAAGGGTAACATTTCTTCTCACCTCAATCTGTCTCTGAATAGGGATGTAGATCTAGTATGCCTTTGAAGACTCATTGTACCCCACAAATGTACCCTTTCTTCCTAAAGGGTATAGCTTGGTCATTTTCTCCTTGGGTACATGAATGTATATTGGACACCCAAATATATTAAGTGTCCAACTTCAAATGTCACTCTGATGAAGGCCTCCTTAGGAGTCATGTTCCTCAAATTCTTTTGAGGACTTATGTTCTAAACATACACTACAATCATGGATGCCTCTGCCTACAGAAACGTAGGTAAGTGCTAATCATACTAAGTAATCTTGGACCATACTTGATATATTGAGGTTCCCTCATGAAACCAATGTCTCAAGCATATCGAGGTTCCCTTATGGAGCCAATGTCCCCCAAGGCATATGAAGGTTTCCTCGTGAAACTAATGTCTTGGTTCCTTTATCTGACTATCTAAGGCATGATATCTTGGTTCCTTCATCTCTGAATAGGTCAAACGATACATAGTCAAAGTTTTAACACACCAGAAAATAATAAATCTCAACAATATAGATTAATGGAAGCAATAAATCCTGAGAAGCACTTCGTGGAGTTCAGAGCCGATTTTACCGGATGGTCCTGTGAAGAAGGGATTACACATGCCTTTCCACATAGCGGCTATGGCTATGCCCTAGTTTCCTAACATTAGACTTCACTGACCAATGACACCAGATTCACTGAGCACACGAATTTCATCGGGCGTGTCGATGAGGCAGTGCATGAGCGCAATGTAGCATGTCACGAAGTCACCATGGTTGGCGTCATTGAACTCTAACGCAACCATGTTCTACAAAAGAACTTCAATATGCATTTCTTGTACGTTGATCTGTGGAAGGTAGAGCGTGCCTGACTATGTGTATAATCGTACCTCTGGGCTAGAGGACGACTTGAATATAATACCTCCCTTTACCAACTCTGTCACACTGTATGACTTGAGAACATCACGTCCCAGTCAAAATATTGATGGCCACTAAAGTAGTCTCCTCTAGAAAGCACAACACAGATGCATGGCTCAAATAAATTGCCGAATGGACCCCAAGCGATTGGTCTTCCCAATAGTCTTCCATTATTCGCGTTTTCACTAATGGAAAACTAGAGCACAACAGTTTGGAATTACTTGAACTCTGTGATTTTGTGAAATCACTCCACTTGCATGCGGTGTGCCTCTCGAACCCATAGATTTTGCAAACAACAACTAAATCCGAGCAAGCACTTGTTCTTTAAGTTACATTATTGGCATCATTGACCAGGATAAAATCGCTCACCTTGCATGGCAGTGTCCTCTCTTTAAAGCCAAGGATTTGGCAACAATCTCTTGAACCTGACGATTGAGTTGTTCATGTGGACGATTGAGTTGTTCAAGGGTTTCAACGAGCCATTGGAAAGATAACTGATATTTGTATATGACGTAGAGGGTTGTACATTACCCTATTGTTATGTATCATAGCAAGTTATCTCTCATTTTCCTAGGCCCTCCCGTGAGGGAGTCGAGCCCAGTCCCGCTCTGATACCATGTTAGTTTTCTTCATATGAGATATAATCAATGTATTATTATAATAATGAGTGTTCCATATATAGGGAACATAAGGTGACCATCCATGAAAGGATGCGTCCCTTGAATAATCAATAACTATTTGTTATCATCATTTACTTATTATATAATATATATAATAATCAATAATAATTATATTTTTAATTATTATCTTTAGAGAATGTCTTCCCGATGTTGTCCAAACATCAACATATAATTGTAAAAAAGAGACACCATTTTCAGGAGGATACAAAAATAGTATAAGTTTGTTAATAATGGAAATGCATGTGTCATAAATGAAAATAGGGACAAAGCCGAACTCTCTTTTATTAGTGCTCATCAAGTCAAAAGAATCATCGGAAACACAAAGAAGTTTCTCTTGATTTTTTTGAGAGGGAAGAAAGAAGAAGAAGGTAGTGAGTTGAATATGAAATCATTGTTTGAAGGATGTAGTGGAAAGAAGAACTAATAACTAAAACAACTATTTGAATCTAACAATGATCTGTAAACTATCATGGATATTCCATTAGAAATTTTTTCCATAACAGATCTAATAAAATACTGAAATATTTACTTTGAAGTTTAATTTCCTTTAGATCTCAGATTCTTTAATTACTAGTTCTCTACTCAAAATGTATGAAATTTATGAAATGTTAAAAATAGAGAACTTAAAAAAATACTCACACACCATCCAAAAATAAACATAAAATATAACCTGGGAAACCTAATATGAGAGAAGACCCAACTAGAAGGTGAGGCTTCTCTGCTCTCTTTTATTGAAATGCAAGTACAAGGAAAGAGTCACTCTCAATGGGGTTTCCTTTGACACTATGGCCTATATATCTACTACAATATCTCTCCTCCTCTATTATTTTCTAAAAATACCACTCCTAGGTGCTCTACTCAATTATGGAACAAATATAATGCTAAATAATGGAATCCTTTATTTTGCAATTGATTGGTATTTAAAATATACCAATAGTTGTCTAGGTTTAGGTTCTTGACTTCCTCAACCCTCAATTAGTGATCATATTTGGAACTTATAGAATCTTCTTGAAATTCCACAAGTGTCTAGCCCCATATCTGATCTGGATTATTTTTGGCATGAAATGAAAGCAAAGATATAATAAATAAATGTCAAAGATATCTCAGATATCGAATAATATAACATAAATATATCATATATGCAACCATAAACATAGATATACAGTAATACACAATTTCTATTAATGAGCGAAATGTACAAAACTGTAGAAATACAAAGTGAAATACTTGGTAGAATGGTAGAAACTTATCTCTGAGAAGAGATGTGATAGCTACTCACATTCACAAGAAGATGATTTTTACAATGAGTCTCTCAAGACCTTTTTAACATAAGGAAAATATAAAACCCTAACTCCAGAAGATGAAAATCCAAAAGGTTTGCGGGCCCCGATGGGGTAGTTGATACATCAACTTCCCAGGGACGTAAATTTTTCATATGATCTTTGTTTGGGGCGCTCGATACACTGTTGGAAAGGTCTAACTGAGAGGAACAATTTTTTATTTTTCCAAGCCAGAGCCTTTGGTAGTTTCTTGGGCCCCAAATCCCTAAAAAATGTCGTTTAGGGCTTCAAAACGGCCCTGGAAGTTTGGAACCCGAAAAACTGTCGAAACATTTCCAAGTTGGAAAAATGTTTTTCAAGCCAGTGTAATAGGTGGGTGGCCACCAATATCCACCTGGATCAATATGTGAGAGTAATGGGGGTTCACGTGACATCCACTCATACCATGGTGGCCAACAAGGCAGGTCAACTTGTAGGACACATAACTTTTGCATGCGAGATCGATTGATGTGTTTGAAACTCTGTTGGAAATATATCAACATGTAGAATGCCATCAAGGGTTTGGGAACACATTTCGAGCACTGGAACCCCAAAAAATTCTATTTAATGCCTCAAAATGGCATCAAAAGGTTCTGGACCCTAATTTTCCAAACTGGAACTTTCCATTGAAATGTCTTTGCACGTTGATTCCTCAATATTTTCCACCCAGAAAGTATTGAGCTAGATGAAAAATAATATAACAATCCAATCTGGATCATACCTCCTTATTTATGGGATATTTGTTTCCCCAAAATATTTATTAAATGATGTGATAAATTTTTTCCTCTACCTTCTCCCTAGAGTACCAATTTTATTTTCCTGGAAGTTGTCCTTTCAACCCAATCTATCATAGGTCATGCTGCCCCTATCTTGTATCTCTAGACCACTTCTGCAAAACCATGTCTACCAACTCTACCTGAGAATTTGGTTCTAATTCCTATATGGAACATAAGACTTGCTCCTTCTCCTTATCCAAAATGGAAGGATCATAGAGTTTGAGATTTTCCACATTCACTTATGAGTAAATGTGCATGGATGGGGGTAGACTAATTCATTAGTTGTTATGTCCCATCTTCTCCAATATCTTGAAAGGTCCATACCACATAGCCTTTATATTCTTACCAGGACCTTGTAGTCTTTCCCTTTTCAGTAGTAACCAAACTCTATCTCCCACTATGAATCACTTCTCGGTTTTGTGTTGACCATGTCTACCCTTGTATTTTTCCTACAACTTATTCATCATCTCCTGTACTTGGAAATGGATTTTCCCAATCTTTTCAATGATTTTTTATACTCAATGCATCTCTTCTGAGGCACCCCCTCACTCTTCCTTGTTATCCATATACACCCTCCAATGGTGAGGGTGGAAAAAAACCAAAGTAATCTTTAAAAAGAGACTTACTAGTAAAGTGTCAACTTCTTTATTATAAGAGTGTTGTATGTGTATATCATATTTTCATCCCTAGTCTTTGGGTACTTTTGATTGTAACCCTTGAAAGTATACACCAAATTCTTGTTCACTACTTCTGTCTACCCATGTGTCTTTGGATGTAATTTTGAAGATCTCTTCAACTTGGATACCATCTCTCCCATAATGTAGTCCAAAATGTACTAAGAAATATGGTATCCTTATCTAAGATGATTCTCCTTGGTATCCCAAAGTGCATCTAGACCTGCTCAAAGAACATGTTTGTTGATTCCTGTCATTTCATGGTCTTTTTACAAGGCACATGAATACATGTCTTGCTAAAATTGTCAACTACCAAAAATATATAGTCATGTCCCTTCCTATTTATTGGTAAAACTCCCACAAAATCCATGGAAATGATTTCCCAAGGTCGGTTGGGTACATGTAAGGGATTCTATAGACCTTGCTTCCTATTACTAGACTTGTTGGTACAATAAACTATACATCCTCTAATTCACCATGCTACATCTTCTTGCATTTTGGGCTAGTACACAAACCTCTATAGGTTGGAAATTGTTTTCCCAAAACCATAATGTCCTACAATATTGAAGGTGTGAGCCTCTATGATAATATACATTTTTTCACCTTTAGGAACACAAAGCTTGTTGAGCTTGTAAAATATCCCATTCTGGAAATGACAGTTTTCCTTGTCATCACATTTTTCTATATGAATTTCTCCATGTAGTTGTTGAAGCACCTCCCTGAATTCCTCATCCTCTATGTATGACTCTATGTATACATTATTGGTAAAAGTATCCATGTGCATCATATTTTCCAAAGATGTAATATTGGATTTGGGTGGCCTTGAAATAATGTCTACCAACCAATTTGTTATTCCCTTCTTATACTAGATGACTAGATGAAATTGCTATAAAAAACCCATCCACTTGTAATGTATAGGATGTTGTAGCTTACTATCGGCTTGAAAATTCTGTAGCAGATGGTGATCTATGTGGATGATGATCTCCTTTCCCATTAGATAGTTCTTAGGCTTCTTGACATTTTGAAAGAAGGAATAGAGTTTGTTGTCATATGTATGGTATTTTAGAACTACGCCATGAAATATTTCAAAATGATAACATGTAGGCCTTCCTCCTTACATCAAAACTACTCCCATGGTATACCCACTTGCATTTGTCTCCACTTCGAAAGGATTTTGCAAGTTTGGTAATGCGAGAACTAGTGCCTAAGTGATATTTATTTTAAACTCATCAAAAGAATTCTATTGATTCTTCCACCACTGGAAACTCTTACCACTCATTCTTATGGTGTGGAGTGGTGCATATACCACTAAAAATGAAGCTATGAACTTATGCAAGTACTTTAATTATCCAACAAAACTCTTATCTTCAATGAATTGTTTTAGAAATGGTCATGTCATGATGGCCTCAATATTTGCAAGATCTATCTTGATCTCCCTTTCATTGATCACATGCCCCAAATACACCAAAGAATGATAAGAAAACTCACATTTAGTGAGGTTATCCAACATTTGGTGCTTCTTCAAAGTCTCTAAAACCTACATGAGATGTGATATGCGATCCTCCAAATTAGCACTATAAATGATTATATCATCCAAATAGAATATAAAAAATGAATCTAGATATGGACGTAATACATCATTCATTAGTCGAGTCATAAATGTAGTTGGTTTATTGCATAAACCAAATGGCATGACCAACCATTCATACAAACCTTTCCTTTTATTGAAGGAAGTTTTCCAGGTCTCTTCTTCCCTAAAGCGTACCTTCTGATATCTCGATTTGAGATCCAAATTGGTGAAATATTTTTTGTGTTGTAACTCATCTAATAGATCATTGATCCTAGGCAAAGGGTACCAATTTTTTAGTTTATTATTGTTCAATTCTCTATAGTCAACACACATTTGCCAAGTCCCATTCTCCTTTGTTACAATTATGATAGGTGACCCACAAGGTGAGATGCTTGGTTGAATCACACCCTACTCTAAAAGTTCTTGCATATACTTATTCACTATGAATGAATATAGAATATGTTGGTTTTCTCAGTTTGGGTTTCCAGAGGAAAAATATTTGTGTGATGTTTGTATTTTCCATTCTGTCTTTTCCATTCTTTTACTGAAAAATCTGTTTGCAGTAAATATTGTACAAGGTTAAAATATACATTTGGTATCAGAGCTTTGTTGGCTTGGGATGCCTTTGTGGTCAAGGGTTTGCATTGGTACTATGATAAACCTTGTTATAGTGGGAAATTTGTGGTATTGATTTTTCAGGTGAAAATAAATGGTGACCAATTCAAAAATAGAGATCGAGAAGTTTAATGGGAAAATTTTTGAATTGTGGAATCTCAAAATGGAATATATGTTGGTGGATTGAGATCAGTGGATCACAGTAGATCCAGGTACTTCGCCTACAGTAACTTCAATATATGACTAGGAAAAGTTGGATCAGAAGGTGAAGAGCACAAACCGACTATGTCTCTCAGATTCAGTATTATTGAATGCGTTAGAGGAAGCTACAATGAGGATTTATGGGATAAGTTAGGAAGTTGTATCAGTCTAAGTCCCTAGTAAATAAAATATTCATGAGAAATAAGTTGTATAACCTGAGGATGAGAGATGGAGACTTGGTGGTAGAGCACTTGAACGCCTTCAATACTGTGGTAAGCCAGTTAGTATCTGTTGAGATTAAAATTTCACATGAATATAAGTGTATCATTTTGTTGTGTTCTTTACAAAACTCATGGGATAGTCTGGTTGTGGCCATATGTAGTAGTACAACTGCTTTGAAGTTTGATGAAGTGGTCTCATCCTTGTTGTCAAAAGATATGAGACAAAATAATATGGAAGGATAGAGCAAAGATGCATTATTTGCAAGAGGACGCTCCCAAGAAAGAAATAGATCTAATTTCTCAAGTGGGAGATCTAAGTCTAAGGGTAGATCTAACTCTCCCCGGAAGTTTTTAAAGGTATGTTGGAGATGTGGAAAATAAGGGCACTACAAGAATCAATGTAGATCCAAAATTGAGAAAAAGAAGGGATTTGAAGAATATCCTTATACAAACGAAAATACCTCCAAGGAAGGAGGGGATGTGTACTTGGCTTCTTCAAGAACACATGTAGATCATGAGGCGTGGTTGGTTGACTCAGGTGCATCCTTTCATATGACTCCCCACAGGGAGTGGTTCTATGAATATGAAAGGTATGATGGAAGTAATGTTTTCTTAGGTGATGACTCGACAACCAGAACCATAGGTCGAGGAAAATTAAAGTTGAGGCTCATAGATGGAAGGATTAGAACACAACCTAGTGTTCTCCACATCCCAAGATTGGCCATAAATTTGATTTTTGTAAGAAAAATGGACAATGTAGGGGTAAAAACAATATTTGAAAAGGAAATTTGGAGGACGGTTTGAGGAGAAATGGTGTTGTTGAAGGGAGTTCATTTTGGAAATCTGTATAAGCTACAAGGAAGCACTATTAGTGATGGGTGTAATAGTTCCATTGTTCTTGATATTGGAGTTGAAGAAGAAATAACTCCTATAGTCTCTGAAGAAAATGATATGTTCTAGCATCAAAGACTAGTGCATATATGAGAGAAGGGTCTTCGACTACTACATGATAAAGTTATGGTTGAAGGTATGTCTAACTACTCTCTAGATTTTGATTTCTGTGAAATTTGTGTATATGGGAATCATAATCGAGTAATATTCCCATCTGGTGCAATGAGGGAAGAAGGAATTTTGCATCTACTTCACAGTGATGCTTTTGGACCTGTGTTGGTCCTGTCATTGGGAAGGTATGTGTAATATGTCTCATTTATATATGACTTCTTGAGGAATACTTGGATATATTTCCTCAGGAAGAAATCTGAATTCTTTGACAGGTTTAAAGTGTTTAAGGCTCTTGTTGAGAATCAAACAAAGAAAAGGATTAAGGTGATGAACACAGATAATGGCACAGAGTTATGCGGGAAAGAATTTGAATAATTTTGTAAGTGTGGTAGAGAAAGCTAGAAGACTACTCCATATACACCTTAGAAGAATGGAGTTGCAGAAAGGATGAACAAGATGTTGATGGAAAAATCAAGGTGCATGCTCAATGGTGCTAGGTTAGGGCAAGAATTATGGGCAGAGGAAGTCAATACTGCATGTTACCTGGTCAACAGATCACCCTCATCAACGTTGGATGACAAGACTCCACAATAGGTATGCACTAGTAAGAAACCTTCTCTCACACATCTCAAGGTATTTGGATATGATGCATATGTTCATGTTCCAAAGGAAAACTAGAGTAAGATAGATAAGAAGGTGGAAAAGTGTATCTTTATTCGATATAAAGATGGTCTCAAAGGTTATAATATTTGGAACCCATAAACTAAGAAGGTGGTGTATAACCAATATGTGGTATTTAGATAAATGAAGGATGTTGTTAAACAGGAAGTCCTACCAAGTAAGGAAGAACCAAAGAAAATAGAGTTTGATTTAAAGGATAATGAATCTGACTCTATAGAAGAACAAGAATCATAAGAGGAAGATCATCATACTCCACTATTGAGGAGATCGGTTCAAGAAAGAAGGATATCGAAAAGGTATACTCCATCAGATTTTTGTTCAAATTTTTCTTTGTCTATTACTGATGATGATCCTAGAACTGTCAGGGAGGTAATGAATTTAGAGGATGGAAATCTCTAAAAAAAGGCCATGGATGAAGAAATGGAAGCCTTCCATAAGAATGAGGCTTGGGATCTAGTGGAGTTTCCAACTAGAAGAAATCCCAATGGCATTAAATGGGTATTTAAAAAGAATTTGAATGTAGAAGGAAAAGTGGAGGAATACAAAGATCGGTTAGTAGCAAAGGGTTATTCCCAGGTTGAGGGAATTGATTTTGGTGATATTTTTTCTCCTGTTGCCAAGCTAACCTCTATATTAATTCTATTATTTGTTGTTACTGCATTTTATTTTGAAGTAGAATAGATGGATGTGAAGACAACATTCCTACATGGGGATCTGAAAGAAGAACTCTATATTAAGCAGCCAGAAGGATATGTTGTGAAGGGAAAGAAGGAGCTAGTATGCAAGTTGGAAAAGTCCCTGTATGGTTTAAAACAATCACCAATGATGTGGTATAAAAAATTTGATACTTATATGTTGGGACTTGGTTTCACAAGAAGCAAAGAGGATCATTGTGCGTATTTTTTATTAACTGGTGATCATTTGATTTATTTGGTCTTGTGTGTGGAAGACATGTTGTTGATAGGAAAAAACAAAGAGATTATCTAGGATGTGAAAACTCAGTTGTCCTCTAAATTTGACATGAAGGATCTCAGTGCTTCAAATTTCATTTTGGGTATGGAAATTAAAAGAAATTGGAAAAAGAGGAAACACTGGTTAAATTAGAGAAAATATGTTGAGACAATAATGTAGAGGTTTAATATGCAGGAATGCAAACCGATCAAGGTTCCTATTCCTGTTGGTGTAAAGTTACTTGCATATCAGTGTCTCAAGACACAGGAAGAGGAGGAGGACATGTCCCATGTTCCATATGCGAGCGCATTTGATAGTTTGATGTATGTAATGATCTATACTAGACCAAACATTGCACATGCAGTTGGAGTTTTCAGTAGGTATATGTCAAAACCAGAGAAGGAGCATTGGACAATAGCAAAAAAAAAAATTAGGTATTTGCGTGGCATTCTAGCTATGTATTGTGCTACCAAGGAAGACCGTGATTGGAAAGAGTGGTGGATATACATGGCTTTGTGGATGCATACTAGGCTAGAGATCTAGATCGTAGGAGATCTACAAGTGGGTATGTGTTTAATGTGTTTGGACGAGAAATAAGTTGGATGAGCAAAAGTGTTGAAATAATGTAACTACAAAGTGTATTCTTATTATTATTTGATATATTATTTATTGGATCAATCCCCATTGTGGATTGATCATGTCGGCTATTGTAAAAGGACCAAATCCCCTTTTGCGGATTGGTCATAATGTAATT
>WSFP011412949.1:0-24244 GCA_009831015.1 Picea engelmannii | reverse complement strand
AGGTTCTTGATGCTCCTCCTTGGCCTCTTGAGCTCATCTCTCTATTTTTCTAGCATAACCACTCTCAAAACTCTTCCTCCCATCTCCATGATTTGTCATCTTCTTATAGGATTTTCAAAGAGATTGGATATAGGCTTCATGACATGTGAATTAGGTGGTTGCAAGTCATAGATAGCTTGATAGTATGTGACCTAAGAAATTACAAGTCATAGATAAGCTTGATGGCATGTGGACTAAGCAATTACAAGTCATGCACAAGTTTCAAGATTAATTATGAGTCTTTACAAACCTATTATGAACGTTTTCTCTACGATGAGTTTTTTTCTCAAATTCCATGCTCAATTATGAGATTTTTCCAACTCACTATGAACTTTCTTTTCAATTATGAGTTTATTCTCAATTATGAAATAATATTTAATTCATAATTATGAAATTGTGACAAAATATTATTTCCTTGTGAAATAATTATGATAATTTTACTGAAATATGTAATTTTATCCATGTAACATCTAGTAACATGCTTGCAAAACCTATGGTGGAAAATACAAGTATAACACCCGATGTTTGGCAAGCTTGGATAAGGTCAATAAATATATATATATTGAGTGTTGGTTTTCCTAGTTAAGGGTTTCCGAGTTAAACATTGGCTTTATTTACTTGTTTTTATTTCTATGTGGGTTGATTTTGTGTTGTATTTAATATTTATCTCTCAAAGTTTTAACATGTGGTATTAGAGATAGATGTTGCCTAGACTCTCCAACAAAATTTCCTTGGTTGTTTTCTATATAGTGTATTGGAGTGAGTGGTAAGAATCATGCATATGTAGATCAACTGTTTGGGTTCCTTGAAAAGATTGGATCTATTCGTAGCTCTATATATTGAGTGGTGTGATGGATGGATCTACAAACAAAAGCTTCATTCCTTTTGTGGATATTTAGTCTGACTGCTTAAATGCTCAGATCTACTGATATCGAGAATATATCTAACTTATGAACTATTTGGTTGTATACTTGAAGAATATATCAAGTTCTATGTCAATTTGATATATTAAATATATCTTTGTGAATATTGAAGTAGTGTATGGAGGTATCTAATAAAAATAGCAAGAGATTTGATGTATGGTCTCATGCAATTTGTGTGATTGACATATGAGTAGTGAGTAGTGTGTTGTACTATGTTGTCCTTGATGTCAAAGAATTAATTTCAAAGGGTTGATTTTAAGTATTGTCATAGTGATGTGCTTATATCATTGATGTATTGACGGTTGGATTATGTTTTCATTGATGTAATTGATGTCAAAGGGTTGATGTCATGTGGTGTCATAGTGACGTGGTGTGATAGTGTTGTATCACTAATGTCATGTAATGGTTGATAGGAAGTACCAAATGGATAAACTCCAAAGTGGTCCCAGTCTTGTGAAATCCCTCATGGGAAGACACTTTGTGAAGTCCAAATGGTTAAGTGGTTGAGTAATCCTAGATGTGTGGTTATGTAACCCAATTTTGGTTGAGGAATAATGTAATGAAGGTCAGTGAATTTGCAAGTGAGACTATTCTAGATGGATAGTGCTCTTCATGTTGTTTACGGTGATATGTGGAACGTCACATAGTTCCTCATAGTTAGGAAGATATGGCCTTGAGAAGTTGGAGAACCATCAAATTTGTCTAGAAGCCCTTAGAAGGTCAAAGAAGTCAAATTATTCTAGAAGCTCCTAGAATAAGTTGATCAGTCAAAGTGGTTAGTCATGGGTTAAGTGGTTGCAAAAAGAAAACAATTAAAAACAAGTTAGTTGCAAATAGAAGTGGAGAGATTACTATTTGTGGATAAAGTGGTTGTAAGTGGACAAAGTGGTTAAAAGTGGGTTAGACCCAAAAGAAGGAAGTTGGTTAGATAATAACCCCTAGAGGAAGCTACTTGGAGAAGTATAAATAAGAGAGAAAGGGTCTCTTATGTGGATAAATATTTTTGAGGATATTGAAGATCTATTTTTGGTGAAAGGTTCATTACAGGTACTCATGGACGCATAAGAAGTTCCATAAGTCTGAGGTAACAAGGAATTTTGACGGTGAAAGTTTTGGAGGTTAAAAAAACCCTAGTTTTCTGAAGTTGTATGTGGGATGCAGTGGGCCAAGTCACGTACATACATGGGCTGCAGAATGCTAGGTCACAATATGCTTTCTGAATAAGCACAGTTCACACATGAAATGACCAAGGAAATATTGAGTAGATGCTAGTGCCATGTTCATGAAGTCTGAAGCAAGCTCCTAGGATATCATTCTACAGGTTCATATCTTATGCAAAAGTTCTAGTATGATTATGTGTTGTCTTGATGCTTATATTTACTCATGGTATGGTGAATTCTTTAAGCATTCTTTGTATGGTTGTTGTGAGATCTTGATATGGTATATGTTGGCTGGTTGATTGAGTGAGAAACACTCTCATGTTTGGTATATCTCTGATATGGTTGAGGGATATCTATGTTATATGATTATGTATGCATGGGGGTCATGCATAGGACTCTTGGTATGGTTTTTGTGTGATCTGATTATGGTATATGTTAGATGGTTGTTTGAGTGAGAAACACTCTCATGTATGGTACAAATATGATATGGTTCTTGTAGATCAACACCATTGAGCTAATTGTAATTGGTTGAGGGATATGTATGATGATTTATATATGGAATAGGTTGGTTGTAGTGACTGGTTGGATGCAATGACAGGTTACTGGTGGATGTGACATAGACAATAAATTTTTAGAAGTGCAGAAGAATGGATGCCCTAGTTTTTCGAAGGTGTACACAGGCTAACATTGGGAAGGACGCGTACATATGTGTGCTTCCATATAGGTAGCTCATGTACATACGCAGGTTGTAGTATAAACCGGTTGCATACCTATTGGTAGATTGGTTTTTGTCTACAAGCATGGTCTTGTACTTTGGGATTGGATTCCTCACATCTTAGTTAGTGTTGAGATCTGCAAGTTGAGTCTTGTATTGAGAGTTGGTGCTCTTTTGGAGTTGTTTTTCCTTTTAGTTGTTGTTGATAAAACCTAGAGATTGTAGTCTCTTGTAACACATAACACAAAAATCTTACATATGTCTGGTGTTCTTGGTGTTTATTATGGTGATGGTTTATAGTTCTCTGTTATTGATGAATGTTGTTGATACATGCAAGTAGTTAAGTATGTATTAATAATATATTTGAAGTGGTTGCTAACTAAAGTTTTGAAAGAAGTGTAAAAATAGCCCTACACTTATTCACCCCCCCTTTCAGTGTGGTCGTTGTGTCCAACAATTGGTATCATATCATGCCTTCACTATAAGCCTTACAAGCTTGAAGGAGATCCATGGAAACACAAATGGATGAATATACCAATGAAGTTCCATTCTTATATGAGACATATTACTCGGCATGGAGAATAAATATGAAAGGGTATTTGAAGTCAAAAGGAGCAAGTGTTTGGGATACAGTTGTTCTTGGACCAGTTCCTTCAAAGAATCAATCAAAATTTGCAGCAAAGAAGAATATTGCAGTAGCATTCAAGACCATATTAAATGGTCTCTCAAGTTCTGTCAAAGAAAGCATAGGAAAATGTACCTCTTCCAAGGACTTATGGCTGAATATAGAGAAGGAATATCACGACTCAATCATCAATGAAGGCAAATACTCTCTTGGTTACAATAATTATAAATGCAATGATGTTGAATGTTCTCCTGCAATTGAAGAATAACATCTAGAATTAGTTTTTGTAGAATCAACTAACAATTATCTTGTAGATGAAGAAGAAGATTTGTTGAATCTTAAATATAAAGTTATATATTCTCTAGAAGAAGTTAGCAATGAAATAGGAGATGATTTAGATACTTTTGAGGATCTTGAAAGAATTACTAAGGAAGCCCTAGATAAGTACCAAAGGAATTTCATGGCACTAAAACAAATGCTCAAGAAACAAAAAGGAAGTGAAATAACCAAGCAACGAACTCAATTAGAAGAAAAAGAAGAAGAGATAAAAAAACTAAAGAATGAAATAATTAGTCAAGCATAAGAAAAGAAGAAAGAAGATAATGAGCTTAGAAAAAGCCTTGAAGACCTTAAAGAAACAAAAGAAATCAATGTCAATTTGAAGACCCAACTTGAAGAAGCCAAAATAATATAAGAACTATTGAAGTTTCAGGTAAATGAAAAGGAAGAATCATGTCATAAGTTGGAAGCAGAAGTAGTTGATCTCAGAAAGAAAGAAAAGAAGTCAAAAAGGTTCATGAACAACTCAACAATCTTGGATGAAATCCTAGATAGTCAAAGATCACCAAATAATAAATCAGGTCTTGGATACAACAAGGAAGTTGCACACTTTGAAGTTCACACTTCTAAGAAGCATGAGGTAAGCCCTTCATATTCAAAAGGTGGAAGGAAAGATGCAAGTCAAGAACCTACATAAAGCAAGGAAACCTTTAGAAAACTGGAGCAAAGAAGACATCAAGAAGCCATCCCTAGACCTCAAGGCAAATTCAGAAGAGAGACACCTTCAAGGTGGACACCAAGGCAAAGGTATGAATTTTATTTTTCATGGTCACCGCTTCTCATGTAATAAATATGGTCACAAAGCTTTGGATTGCAAAAATTATGAAAGGAAAGATGTTGAAAGGTTCCATAACATCCTAAGGTGTTGGAGACGTAATAAAGTGGGACACATTGATGCTCATTGTCACACCATGAGATGTTACAGTTGCAGTGGGTTTGGCCACAAATCTCAAGATTTTCAGAATTCAAGGAGACAGTTAATGAGGAGTGCTTCATATAATATGAAATAAGATCACATGAAACCAGGAAGGAAGACAATGTTGAAAATATGGAATCTCAGAGTACAAGTTCTGAGAAGTTGGGACATTATCATAAGTGGATGAAGAAGACTGAACAACCAGAATAGAATGGCAGCCATGAGACAAGCTCAATCTTAAACCTTTTCTGAGGCATACGTGGGTTCCTGTGGGAAAAGTCACATACATACGCGAGCTGGTGTATGTAAAGGTTGCGTACATACGTGAGTTGTATGTGGAGAAGTTGTGTACATGAGGTAAAGCCCTTAGAAAGAGGGGTGTACAGATGAGTTGCAACATGGTTTGATGGTACAACATTTATGCAGGGTCTGAGATGATATGCTTCAGGTTTTCATGTTTGTATGTGGGTTTGATGAATGTATGGTGATAATTTGTGGTTGAATTTTCAAGCATATGCTTGATGCCTATATTGGATGCATGGTACTAACCCTAGAGTGTGGATTGATGCATTTTATATTAAGGTGAAATGCTGGTTATGTTATGTATTTTATCAATGAGGTTATGGCACTTTGTTTATGAAATATATCATGATCATGTGATGCTATCTAGAGATACATCATCGATCTATTGAGGGACACTCTTGGTACATGTTTAGAGGTACTATTGGTTTATTAATACTTGTTGTAGTGAATGGTTTTGAGGCAGATCTGTTAGAGTACATGGCTGGTACATATGTGAGCTCTATTGACATATCTTGTGATGTATTGTTAGAAGCATATTTGTTGGATGTCTTGGTGTATGTATTTGGCATATGGTTGAGCTACATATTGGGACATGTAGTTTATGATTTGATGAGGTGTTGATGTTGTACATCATTGATGAGTCATAGATTGATCTACAGTTGATGCATGATTGGTACATACTCGGTTGTTTGTTAGAGGCACTTGCTAGTAGTATCATTGGAAAATGGTTTATGGATGATACAAAATATGTGTATGGATATCTTGATTTTGGTTCGTCTTGTTGAGGTTTGGTGCATGGTTGATGCACTTTCTATGGTACAAGTGGTGATACATTTTTGGTGCATGGTTGAGGCACTTGTTGATGGTATATGGTACATGATTGATGTTTGATGGTTGAGATACATTTCTTAGAATATGGTTTGTGGAACTTGGTTTATGATAGAGGCATATCATGAGTGATATGACACTTTTTTGATTCACATGGTTGGCATGTTGTATGCTTGATGATGTTATTGATGATCTTGATACACATTTGGCATAGGATGTACACGGTTGATGGTTTGTTCATGATTCACTATTCATTGTTGACATATCCTTTGCTTCATGGTTGATGCATGAGATAGTATGTATGATTGGCATACATTTGATGTATTGTATGGAATGAGTTTAGATGGTTGATGCATGGACAGGTCCAAGGATCGTCATATGAAGAGCATATCATTCTTTAGAAGTTGATCTATGTTCTGGTTGAGAAACAACATTTGTAGCAGAAGCAGATTGGAGTGGTATCATATTGTTCATATTGCAGAGAAGATAGGGGGAGACATACCCACAGGGGGAGTTATTATTCTTCCCATGATCGGTTGTAGAGGCATGATACCAGGAGGAGATATTATTGATAGCCATGTCATCAATATTACTTCAAAGTTATTTCCCTTGTCAAAGAGAGAGATATTATTCAGATGATGGAGAAAAAAACATGGGGAGCAACCCCAAAGAGAGTTCATTTAGGGAGAGTATCCCCAAGGAGAGATATACCCTTTTCCCTTGATGTCAAAGGGGGAGAGATAGAAACATTGATGAGGAACAATGATCATAGTGGGAGCATGAGCATTTCCATGTCTAAGTGTTGATATCAATGTTGGTGTTGCCATCAATACCAAAAGGGGAGATTGTTGTAATATGTTGTCATTGATGTCAAAGGGCTAATTGTTGGTTGTGGAGCCTGATTATCTTCCTGATTCAAAGGTATTTTGTTTTCAGACATGTTTATAACCCATGAAGACTTTACACCCCAAAAGTATGTACACTCTTCCATGCGGGGGAGTGCAGAGGGGGGTTACCCCCTTTGCCTTGTAAATGTATATTGTAATTTCATTGTAAATATGGACCATTCATTATAAGGTTGTAGATCTGATAGTATAAGTTATGTTAGGGTTTTTTTCCCTAGAAGGAAACCCTCTTTTGTGAGGGAAATGTATTACAGCTTTGTATCATTGGGTAATATGGTATTCTGAGATAGGAGACTATGAGAGAAAGAAGAGGAAGTTACAACGAGTTTGTTGTAGGTTGTATCCCTTCATATTCTAGATAATAATAAAGGAAGGACCAGACAATTTCTCTGGTGGACATAGCCCACACTAGGTGAACCACGTAAATCTGTGCCTCTATTGTATTGTGTATCTTCTGTGTTTTGTTTCCGTATTTGTTTTATTTTATTACTCCACGGTCATGTTTTTCTAACAAGTGGTATCAGAGCGAAAGGTAACTCACAGGAAAAGAGGGTTCCTGGTTCGAGTGGGAGCAATGGCGGAAGATTGAAAGTTTAGGGTTGAGAAATTTAATGACCAAAACTACCAGTTATGGAAGATGCATATGGAAGATTATTTATATCAGAAGGATCTATTCCTACCATTGAGTGGAGTAGAAAAGAAGTCGACGGCCATGAAGGACGAAGAATGGGAGATTCTCGACAGAAAGGCTCTAGGAACGATCCAACTGAGCCTAGCAGCGTCGGTGGCTTTCAATGTTTAGAAAGAAAAGACAATGAAGGCTTTGATGGATGCATTGACTAAATTGTATGAAAACCCTCGGTGTCCAATAAGGTATTTCTAATGAAGAGATTATTTAATATGAATATGTCATAAGGTGGGTCTATTGTAGATCATTTAAATGATTTTAATACAGTTACTAATCAACTAATTTCTATAAAAGTGGACTTTGATGATGAGGTCAGAGCTCTTCTAATCTTGTGCTCATTGCCAGAAAGCTTGAACAGCTTGGTCATGGCTGTAAGTAACTTCGTCTCTGGTTCAAATACTTTAAAATTTGATGATGTTGTTGGTGTTATCCTTAGTGAGGAAATGCGACGGAAAAGCATAGGTGAGACATTAGGTAATGCGTTGAACATGGAGAATAGGGAAAGACAAAAGGATAGAGGAAAGGGCCCAGGGAACCGCGGTAATTCTAGGAAGGGCAGATCCAAATCCATACTTGGAAAGATAGAGTGCTCGAATTGTGGGAAGAAAGGACATCCGAAGAAAGACTACAGAGCTCCAAAGAAACAAAGAGATGGACAGTAGGAGAGAAATCAAGAAGCAAATGTAACAGGTGATGTGTTACAAGATGCTTTGATTATTTCTGTAGATAATATTTCTAAGTCTTGGGTAGTAGATTTAGGGTCTTCATTTCATGCCACACCCCATAGGAAACATTTTCTAGATTATGTTCAAGGTGATTTTGGACAGGTTCATTTAGGTGATGATGCACCATGCAAAATTGTTGGAATGGGAAAGGTGAAAATAAAGCAACGCAATGGAAACCAATGCTTGTTGAAAGAGGTAAGACATATTCCAGATTTAAGGAAAAATCTAATTTCAATAGGGAAGTTGGAAAGTGAAGGTTGTATATCCATATTTACAGATAAGACGTGGAATGTCATCAAAGGATCATTGGTGATAGAAAAAGGAGAGAAGGTAGGTACATTGTATTTATGTACTGGTAATATTGACTCTTCTATCTCTTTAGCTTCTACAAGAGTGGATACAACACTGTGGCATCATAGGCTGACACACATGAGTGAGAAGGGAATGTAGATACTTCACAAAATAAATTTGTTGCCAGATCTTAAAAATATTGATTTGGACTTCTGTGAGCATTATGTTTATGGAAAACAGAAGAGAGTTAGATTTCTCAGAGTTGGAAAATAAAAAAAGAATGAAAGGTTAGAGCTTATGCATACAGATGTATGGGGACCAACTCAGGTATCATCTCTTGGTGGCTCTTGTTATTATGTTACTTTTATTGATGATGCAACAAGAAAAACTTGGGTTTATTGCATTCGACAAAAATATGATGTTTTTGATACTTTTAAGAAATGGAAAGCTTTGGTTGAGAATGAGACAGGAAAATTTTTGAAGTGTCTCAGATCAGATAATGGAAGTGAATATTGCAGCAAGGAGTTTGATGATTACTTTTCATACCATGGGATTCATAGAGAGAAGACAGTTCCAAGAACACCACAAGAAAATGGTGTGTCAGAAAGGATAAACATGACAATCATGGAGCGTGCAAGGAGTATGAGATTGCATGCTGGTTTGCCCTTACAGTTCTGGGTAGATGCTGTAGATACTGCTGTTTACTTAATAAACAGAGGACCTTCAAGCTCTTTGGATGGTATAATTCCAGAGGAGGAATGGAAAGGAAAAAAGGTAAACTATTATTTTTTGAAAACTTTCAGCTGTGAAGCATTTGTCCATATTGATAAAGAAAATAGAACAAAGCTTGAGGCAAAATCCAAGAAGTGTACCTTTATTGGATATGGTGTTAATGATTTTGGTTATCACTTATGGGATTATGAAAATAACAAAATCAATAGGAGTAGAGATGTCATATTGAATGAGAAGGTCATGTACAAAGATCAGTTGCAGGGAAAGAAACAGGAAAAAGAAAAACAAGAATACATAGTGCTTGATGAGATCACTGAATTTTTTTTTCCAAAGGAACCATAAAATCAAAATGTACAACAACAGGAGCAGCAGGTACCTCAAACACCTACAAGTGTTGTTATAAAATCTACCAGGTTAAGTATACCCCCTGAACGATACTCTCCTTCATTGTATTATTTATTGTTGAGTGATTCTGGTGAATGAGAGTTTTATGAAGAGGCAATGCAGGTAGACACCAAAAAGAAGTGGGAGAAAGGCATGAAAGAGGAAATGGATTCCTTGGTAAATAACCATACTTGGGACTTGGTTCAGTTGCCTGCAGGAAAAACAACATTGCAGAATAAATGCGTTTACAAGTTGAAGGAAAAAGATGGATGAATAAAGCGGTATAAGGCTAGACTTGTTGTAAAGGGGTTTGCACAAAAGAAAGGTATAGATTTTGATGAAATATTTTCTCCTTTTGTTAAAATGACTTCAATTAGGACTATTTTAAGTCTTGTGGTAGTAGAATATTTGCATCTTGAACAATTAGATGTTAAAACAACTTTTCTCCATGGGGATTTGGAGGAAGAGATTTACATGCAGCAACCATAGGGGTATGAGGTCAAAGGGAAGGAGAATTTAGTATGCAGGTTGAAGAAGAGATTGTATGGCCTAAAGAAAGCTCCAAGGTAGTGGTATTTGAAGTTTGATAGGTTTATGACAGAACAAGGTTATAGTAGATGTCATTCTGATCACTGTGTTTATTTCAAAAAGCTAGAAAATGGAAGCTATATTATATTTCTATTGTATGTAGATGACATGCTTGTTGTAGGGCCTAATATGTAAATGTGCTCAAGAAGAAATTAGCTAATTCATTTGCGATGAAGGATTTGGGTGCTGCAAAGGAAATCCTTGGTATGAGAATAACAAGAGACAGTAAAAATCGCAAATTGACATTGTCTCAGGGTGAGTACATAGATAAGGTGTTGGAGAGGTTTAGAATGTAGAATGCAAAACCAGTTAGTACACCTTTAGCCAGCCATTTCAAATTAACTAAGGAAATGTGTCCTAAGACACAGGAGGAGATAGAATACATGTCTAAAGTCCCTTATTCCTCAACAATTGGCAGCTTGATGTATGTAATGGTTTGCACAAGACCAGATATTGCACATGCAGTGGGAGTTGTGAGAAGGTATATGAAAAATCCATGTAAAGAACATTAGGAGGCAGTAAAGTGGATTCTTAGGTATTTGAGAGGTACTACCACTCATGCATTATGTTTTGGAGGTTCAGACACTTTTCTACAGGGATATGTTGATTCATATATGGCAGGTGATAAAGACAGCAGGAGGAGCACCATAGGGTATGTTTTTACTATAGGTGGAATAATAGTAAGTTGGATTTCAAAACTGCAAAAGGTTGTTGCACTTTTAACAATAGAGGTAGAGTATGTTGCTGCTACAGAGGCTAGTAAAGATATGATTTGGTTATAGAGGTTTATGGAGGAATTGGGAAAGAAGCAAGAGAATGACAAGTTGTACTGTGACAGTGAGAGTGCCATTCATCTTGCAAAGAACTCAACCTTCCATTCGAAGACTAAGCATATACAATTGAGGTACCACTTCATATAATCCGCCTTGGAAGATGGGCATTTTAAGTTAGAAAAGATACACACTAGCCAGAATCCTGCAGACATGTTAACAAAGGGAGTAACCAAGGAGAAACTACGTTCATGCTCAGTTTCAGTTGGTCTTCAAGAATGAAGATGAATATGAGAAATTTTCCAGGGCCAAGAAGGTTCAAAGTCCATCATATACAATAGTGGTGGAGTTGTTGAGACTAGTCTCCAAGTGGGATATTGTTGGTTGTGGAGCTTGATTATCTTCCTGATTCATAGGTATTTTGTTTTCAGCCGTGTCTATACCCCATGAAGACTTTACACCCCATAAGTATGTACAATCTTCCACACAGGGGACTGCAGAGGCGGGTTACCCCATCTACGGTAAATGTATATTGTAATTTAATTGTAAATCTGGACCATTCATTATAAGGTCATAGATTTGACGATAGAAGTTAAGTTAGGGTTTTTTTCCCTAGAAGGCAAACATCTTTTGTGAGGTAAATGTATTGCGGCTTTGTATCATTGGGTAATATGGTATTCTGAGATAGGATACTGTGAGTGAAAGAAGAGGAAGTTACAACGGGTTTGTTGTAGGTTGTATCCCTTCATATGCTGGATAATAATAAAGGAAGGACCTGGAAATTTCTCTGGTGGATGTAGCCCACACTGGGTGAACCATGTAAATCTGTCTCTCTATTGTATTGTGTATCTTATGTGTTTTGTTTCCGCATTTGTTTTATTTTATTGCTCCATGGTCCTGTTTTTCTAACACTAATTTCAAGTATTTTTATAGTGATGTGCTTTTATAATTGATGTATTGATTGTTGGATTATGTTTTCATTGATGTAATTGATGTCAAAGGGTTGATGTCATCTAGTGTCATAGTGATGTGGTGTCATAGTGTTGCATCACTAACGTCATTTCATGGTTGATAGGAAGTACCAAATGGATGAAATCCTAAGTGGTCCCCTTATGGTGAAATACCTCATGGGAAGACACTTTGTGAAGCCCAAATGGTTAAGTTGTTGAGTCATCCTAGACGTGTGGTTAAGGAACCCAATTTTGGTTGAGGAATAATGTAATTCATATTAATGAATTTGCAAGTGAGACTATTCTAGATGGATTGTGCTCGTCATGCTGTTTCGGGTGATATGTGTAATGTCACATAGTTCCTCACGGTTAGGGAGATATGGCCTTGAGAAGTTGGAGAACCCTCATGAGTTGTCTAGAAGCCCCTGGAAGGTCAAAGAAGTCAAATTATTCTAGAATCTCCTAGAATAAGTTGACTAGTCAAAGTGGTTAGTCATGGGTTAAGTGGTTGCAATAACAAAACGATTAAAAATAAGTTAGTTGCAACTAGAAGTGGAGAGATTACTATTTGTGGATAAAGTGGTTGTAAGTGGACAAAGTGGTTAGAAGTGGGTTAGCCCTAAAAGAAGGAAGTTGGTTAGATAATAACCCCTAGAGGAAGCTACTTGGAGAAGTATAAATAAGAGAGCAAGGGTCTCTTATGTGGATGAATCTTTTTTAAGATATTGAAGATCTATTTTTGGTGGAAGATTCATTGCAGGTACTTATGGATGCATCAAAAGTTCCACAAGTTTGAGGTAGCAAGGAATTTTGACGGTGAAAGTTTCGGAGGTTCAGAAAACCCTTGTTTTCTGAAGCTGCGCATGGGCTACAGTGGGCCAAGTCGCATACATACATGGGCGGAAGAAGGCCAGGGCACATACATACTCTTTCTGAATAAGCACATGTCTCATATACTTCAAAAGGCTAAGAAAATCTTGAGTCAATGTTAGTGCCAAGTTCCTGAAGTCTGAAGAAATTTCTCACAATATCATTCTACAGGTTCATATCTACTACAAAAGTTCTAGTATGATTATATGTTGTCTTTATGCTTAGATTTACTCATGGTATGGTGAATGCTTGAAGCATTCTTTGTATGGTTGTTGTGAGATCTGGATATGGTATATGTTGGTTGGTTGATTGAGTGAGAAGCACTCTCATGTTTTGTATAGCTCTGATATGGTTGAGGGATATCTATGTTATATGATTATGTATGCATGAGGGACATACATAAGACTCTTGGTATGGTTGTTGTGTGATTTGGTTATGGTATATGTTCGTTGGTTGTTTGAGTGAGCATCACTCTCATGTATGGTACAATTTTGATATGGTTCCTGTAGCTCACACCCTTGAGCTACTTGTACTTGGTTGAGGGATATGTATGATGATGTATGTATGGAATAGGTTGGTTTTAGTGACTGGTTGGATGCGATGACAGGTTACTGATGGATGTGACAGAGGTAGGAAAGATTCAGAAGTGGAGAATAATGGATTCCCTATTTTTATGAAGGTGTATGTAGGATGACAGAGGGAAGGACACATGCATATGTGTGATTCCATATATACATGGGCATGTACATACCAAGGCTAATATAAACAGGTCGCATACCTGTTGGTAGATTGGTTTTTGTCTACACGAAGGGTCTTGTACTTGGGGATTGGATTCATCACATATCAGTTGGTGCTAAGATCTGCAAGTTGAGTCTTGTATTGAGAGTTGGTGCTCTTTTGGAGTTGTTTCTCTTTTCAGTTGTTGCTGATAAAACCCAGAGATTGTAGTCTCCTGTAACACATAATACAAAAAACTTACACATATATTTTTACACATATATCTTTTCAGTTGTTGTGGTGGTTGCTAACTAAATTTTTGAAAGAAGTGTAAAAATATCCCTACACTGATTCAACCCCCCCCTTATTAGTGTGGTCGGTATGTCCAACACATTGGCGTATCTTGAAGTCATGAGTTCAATTTTGTGATGTGAAGGAGTTGAGGAAAATGGAGAGGGACTTTGAGGATGAGAATGGTGGATCTGGAGGGCTTCGTGGAAATAATACTCTCATGGACACAGCAGTAGAATCCCATTTTTGTTCCCAAAGGATACACCATCACATGCCTCCATTAATTATACATGCAAAAGGTTAAGTTCACATTTTATCTTGTGGATAGATCTACATATGGGGATAAAAATCCTTAGTGGATAAGAGATCATGGATCTGTGTTCATTTATAAGCCACAAATCATGGAGGTTCAAACTTGCAGCTGAGGAAGTCAATAATGGAATCATGAATGGCATTATATATTTTAATCTTTGAATATGATGTGTGCTTCTAAATCAATCAAGAACCAATAATAATCATGTTGGATCAGAGTGGAAATGTTGTGAGTGGAGTGCAACTTGGACAAGACAGATCAGGGCAACTAGCAGTGCATTCTTATTCTCAATGGTGGAACACCATTGGAATGGATATTTGAAGTTAAGGAGATTCTATATGGTTTTCATTAAAATAAATCCATCAAGATGAGATTCTAGATGGTTGTCATTAAAATAAATCCATCAAGATGATATAAAGTATTGGAAGAGAGAAATTCCTCGGTTAATGTGTGAAATGAAAAAGTATCTACCTCCAACATTTTTCAATGCAAAAGAACACTACCTCATACACCAAGTTGAGGAGATTTACATGTGTGGACTTGTACATACAAGGTCAATGTGGATGGTGGAGAGGCACTTGAAATCATTGAAGGCTTTGGTTAGACAAAGAGAATGTCCTGAGGGTCTATGGTGGAGGGATATATGGTGTATCAATCCATCGTGTATATTATTCAATATCTTCCTAAATTAGCAGCACCAACTATGCATGTAGTGGATCACATTTAGGATTTGAACTCCTTCAAAAACTTTGAAGGGGAGCACATGTTGGGGAAAGGTAGAATGAAGAAAGTGAGAGGTAATTAAATTGTGGAGATTTATAATATATATAACTTTTCATTTTTTTTTTAATATATGATCATACTCATTTATTATTTATTCTTTCATCAATTATTAGTATTTACCATGGTTTTAACTAATATTTAATATTGTTGAATTATGATTTTTGATTCAGTTTCTCAAGATTGGGATGCCCTACATCTATACATTGCAAACAATCTTGACTAGATGAAGGTATGGATTGCAAGATGTAAACAACATCATGGTGGTAGGTTATCATGGAAACAATTGTATGAATTGGTTAGAGAAGCTCGTCGTAATGGAGATGCCAATGTTACACAGAGGGAAATTTATTTAACATATGGTTTGAAAGATGGACAGACAAACAAATTCACCCATTTTATTTAGTTAATTTATATTATATTAATGTGACTGGAGGTGTGTTTTTTTCAGATACTTTCCAAGTTACAAAAATATGTTTATTAATTGACAAGGCATCTTTTACATGTTTGGCATATTGCAGTTGAAACACCACAAGGCTATGTGGTTCAATGGATGTAAATTTCGCATCAAATAGTTGGATGAAACCAGGAAAACTTATGATAGTGGGATAATTGTAGTATTCCAGGTCATTAATGTTTCCACTAGGAGTGACAAACATCCTCGAGAATATGAAAATAAATATTATGGGTATTTGGATGATATAGTTGAGTGTGACTTTAATTCATTCAAATTAGTTGTGTTCGACGTCAAATGGTATAGGTTACGAATGTATGAACGTGATGAGGAAAGAACCGTTATTCAACATGGAAGCATATTTCTAGTTATGAAAATAATGATGTTTGAAAGAGGACACGATCGCTATGTTTTTCCAAGCTAATGTGAACATGTATTTTACCCAAAGGTTATAAGTGAGAGGGATTGGTCATTTGTTGTTAGATATGATCCAAGAGGAAGGACATTAAAGTATATTGTATAGGAAGAAGATGATATTGAAGAAAAATATGATGCGCTAGAGACAGAGCAGGGAGATTGGTCGATAGATGAAGAAGATAGAGAATATGAACTAGGTGTAGGAGACAATGCAGTTCTTGATGATGATGTCGATGAAGATATGCTCGATAATGACATTGATGATGATGATGATATCGTTAATCCTTTCAACATTGTTTTTGAACCGGATGATGATACATATATAGAGTTGGATGAATATCAAGAAGATACAGAAGAAGGATGATACACATGTTGAATTGGATGAGGTACATAACTATATATTTTAACTTGTATGAAATATTATCTTTAAATAATTTACTTATGTGGGTTAATTACATGTTTTTAAGTTTTATGCCATTTTTTAATATCCCATGTTACATGTCGTTTATTAAGTCAAACCTGAAAACAATGGTCATAGAATACATTCTAAACTAAAATTATCATTTACAAACTCATAATTTCGTTTACCTTAATTAATTTTTGTTTTCGTAGTTTCTATGCACGATTACTTTGTTGCTTTCGATTATTTTCTATTTTATAGATTGGGTATTGGGGAATTGAGAGTGATGTGAGGGGGAGGGGAGGATCCATATGAGATTCCACCTTCACGTGGTTGGCCTTGTTCAGTAGAGAATAAATTATTCTCAAAACCAAGAGAAGTTCATTCATTTTTATACCATCATCATAAATGTCATCATTGTTGTCATAGTATTACAACAATGAAGTTTCGTTGAACATGTTCGTCATTGCTATAGCATCTTCGTCGAAATCATTCAAAAACATGGGAATTTTTCCCATGAGTTTGGGGGAAAGAAGAAATCTCTAGATGAGATTTCATATTTAAATAATGATTAATTCGTACAAATATTCTTTATGGAGCGAAAAATTACTTAGATGAGAGAAAAAAAAAGACAAGATATAATTGATGAAGCTTGTGCAATTTATCAAGTAATTCTTTATCAATGTTATTGCATTCCCTTGCAATACTATATGTGGGGACGTGCGTCTCAAACGAATTTTAAAAGAAACAACTAAAAGACATTGTACTAGGAATAGACATGGGCAACAATTACCTGTGAATGGGGCCAATGTTGAATTTTTTTCAAATTGTTTATGTATGCACTAAAATTTGACATGGATAGATTGTTCGCATGCCTTGAAAATATGGTATGGTGTCCAGACTCGAATATGACTCACACACCCAATCTATATATCCAATATCATCCTTGTTTCATTTTAACTTTCTCAGATTAATGTCATGCATGGAACTCCCAACATACCCATCGTCATGGTCGTTCTTTTATATTAATCGTCTGTTCCATTTAAAAACAACATTATTCCAATTAGGCCCATGATTTTTGTGGTAATAAGAAGGCATTAGATGAGAATTCGTATTTAAATAGTGATTTCGTACTAATATTCTTTATGGAGCAAAAATGTACTTAAATGAGAGCAAAAACAAAAGACAAGAAATAATTGATGAAGCTTGTGCAATTTATAAAGTACTTGTTTATCAATTTTATTGCATGCCCTTGCAATACTAGATGCAGGCACGTGCATCTCAAATGAATTTTAAAAGAAACAACTAAAAGGCATTGTAATAGGACTAGAAATGGGCAACAATGACCTATGAATGGGGCCAACGTTGAGATTTTTTCAAATTATTTCTGTATGCAATGAAATTTGACATAGATATACTGTTCACATGCCTTGGTGATATTGGAGGATTTCCAGACTCAAAGATGACTCACTTACCCACTCTATGTATCTAATCTCTTCCTTGTTTCATTTGAACTTTCTCGGATTAATTTCATGCATGGAACTCCCAACATACCCATCGTCATGGTCATGCTCTTTATATTCATTGTCTGTGTCATTAAAAACCAACATCATGCCAATTAGACCCATGATTTTGGTGGCAATATGAAGGCAATAGATGAGAATTTGTATTTAAATAATGATTTCTTACTAATATTCTTTATGGAGCAAAAAAGTACTTAGATGAGAGAAAAAAATAAAGACAAGAAATAACTGATGAAGCTTGTGCAATTTATCAAGTACTTCTTTTTCGATGTTATTGAATGACCTTGTAGTACTAGATTGATGCATGTGAATCTCAAACAAATTTTAAATGAAACAACTAAAATACATTGTACTAGGACTAGACATGGACAACAATGACCTGTGAATGGGGCCAACATTGAAATTTTTTCAAACTGTTTATGTAGGCTCTAAAATTTAACATGGATAGACTTTTCATATGCCTTGACGATATGGGAGTGTTTCTAGACTAAAATATGACTCACACACCCACTCTATATATCTTATATCGTCCTCGTTTTGTTTGAACTTTCTTGGATGAATGTAATGCATGGAACACCCAACATACCCATCATCATGGTCGTGCTATTTATATTCATCATCTGTGTCGTTCAAAACCAACATCATTCCAATTAATCCCATGATTTTGGTGGCAATAAGAAGGCGCTAGATGAGAATTCATATTTAAATAATGATTTTGTACTAGTATTCTTTATGGAGAAAAAAAAGTACTTAGATGACAGAAAAAAACAAAGATAAGAAATAATTGATGAATCTTGTGCAATTTATCAAGTACTACTTATTTATCGATGTTATTTCATGCCCTTGTAGTACTATATGCAACCACATTCTTCTTGAATGAATTTTAAATGAAACGGCTAAAAGATGTTGTACTAGGACTATACATGGGAAACAATGACCTGTGAATGGGGCCAATGTTGAAATTTTTTCAAACTGTTTCTGTATGCACTAAAATTTGACATGGATAGACTATTTGAATGCCTTGATGATATGGGATGGTTTCTAGACTAAAAAATGATTCACACACCCACTCTATATATCTGATATTGTCCTCATTTCATTTTAACTTTCTCAGATTAATGTCATGCATGGAAATCCCAGCATACCCATCGTCATGGTCATGCTCTTTATATTCATTGTATGTGTCATTCAAAACCAACATCATTCCAATTAGGCCAATGATTTTGGTGGCAAGAAGAAGGCTCTAGATGAGATTTCGTATTTAAATAATGATTTTGTACTAATATTCTTTATGGAGCGAAAAAGTACTTAGATGAGAGAAAAAAACAAAGACAAGAAATAATTTATGAAGCTTGTGCAATTTAGAAAGTACTTATTTATCGATGTTATTTCATCCCCTTGCAGTACTAGGAGTGATAAAATTGATAGAGAAGAAAAGGAAGTGTTGGACATATCAACATCAAATGCAGGCGTCGATGATAACTAGTGTAGTCTCCATGGCCATAGTGGTCTTAGCAATGATATGGGGAATGGTGACTTGGCTAGTGGAGATAATTAAACAGTGTGGATTCATTAATATAAATAATACAAAACTACCACTGGGGCCTAGACCATGGCCCATCATTGGAAGCCTCATGCAATTCGGGTCACTTACCCATAGATATTTGGCTACGCTATGAAAGAAATATGGTTCTCTAGTGTATCTTCACATGGGGAACATCAATTCCATCACCAATGATGATCCGTAGATTATACGAGAAATATTACAAAAGCAGGATGAGGTGTTTAGTTCGAGGCCGAAGATAATGGTAGCAACATACCTGGCCTACAAAAGCCAAGACGTGGCGTTCACACCACTGGGGACACATTGGAAACACATGAGAAGGATATACATGGAGCATCTACTCACCTCCAGGCGATTGGATTCCTTTTTTCAACATAGGAGGGAGGAGGAAGAATTCATGGTGCGCTCTGTGCGTGAGACTGAGGCTGAGGCTGAGGGGAAGGCCATCAATCTATTTCTTTATGAATAATCCCTCATACATTAATAAAGTATCCAAGTAAGGGGGTTAGAGTAAAACCCTAACATGCCCTCCTTCTTCGAAAGAAACATTGTCCTTAAGGATGAAGGTGAGGAAATTTTCATCGAATTGTTGTCTATTCCTATGTGGCATCTTTTGGTTGCATATATTTCCACTAGATCAATAATTTCTTGATCATGGGTTGGTGCAACTAATTCTCTCTAGTATCCAATACTACTTCTATACAAAGACAAATGGAACCTTCTTCATCAAGTTCTAGTAGGTTGGTATGCACTTTGAAATTTTATCCCAATGGAAGAGCCATCTTGTAAGTGACCTAACCAATGTGTTGTATGATCTCTAGGACAATAGAACTTAGGATATAGCTTTTGGGGAACTTTATCTTTGAGTCATTTCTGTTTATAATATTGTAGGAAATCAAACACTTGATCCCCTTTGGAAAAATAAGGATCATATATCTGTTGATCAACTTGTTGTTTCATTTGATTTTGTGCCATAACAAAGTTGTCTTTAAGTATACAGATAATGGCTTCTCTGGTGTGAAACATTCTATCTATTGAATGAACCTTGGAGGTGCTTGGTGCATAGGATTCCACTGAAAAGGGGGTTTTTCCATAAACAAATTCATATGGTGTCATTTTGGTAGCTCCATGAAAAGTGGTATTGTACCACCATTTTTCAAGGAGAATCCATTGTGCCCATTGGTGTGGCTTTTCAGAAGCAAAGAATCTCAAATAAGTTTCTAAGAATTTGTTGACCACTTGTGTTTGACCATTATTTTGAGGATGATATGCAGTGCTCATATTCAATTGTGTATATTGAAGTTTAAATAGCTCCTACAAAAATTTGTTGGTGATTGTGGGGTCTTGATCTAAGAAAATAGAAGTGGGCATACCATGTAGCTTAAATATATGATCTATGAAGAACTGGCCAACTAAGGAAGGAGTGAAAGGATGAGCTAGGAGGAAAAATGAACACATTTTGAAAGATGGTCAATAAACACCATGATGATTGATTTGTTGTCTACTTTTGGGAGTCCCACGACAAAATCCATTGTAATGTCTATCCAAATCTATGTTGGGATTGGAAGTGATTGTAATGTCCCTAGTATATTTATCGTATCTCCCTTGTTTCTTTGGAAAGAATCACAGGATGTTACGAAATCATGGATATTTATTTTCATGCCATCCAAGAAGGATTAGCGCTTAGTTCATTCATAGGTTTTATGAAAGCCAGAGTGACTTGTTATCAGTGATGAATGTATCTTATTTAATACTCATTGTTTTAAGGTCGAATCTTTTAGCAAAACAATGTTCCCTTTGTGTTGCAATGTATCTTGTTTCCATGTATAAATTTTAAGTGGGTTGGGATCTACCTAAATTTTTTGAATGAGATTCCTTATCATAATTTTTACTAGCCATTCCCTACAATATTCCTTGAGCCATCCTAGACTTGGTAATGGTAATACAAGGAGTGACCCTTCCTCCTCAAATTGTCCAGATAAAACATGAGCCAAAACATTCTTGTTGGTGTATAAATATGCTCAATATTTTACACTCATTTATATGTCAATCCGGGATTCATAATCAAAAGAGTTGTTACACTATATGTGTCGAGAATAGGTAACCTACCTATGTCTGTTGTATCTAGCTCAAGTAGGAAATAATTAATAACATAATACTCTATTTCTAGAATTTTTGAATGCTTCACACGACTTTAAACTTAGAAGAGAAAACTGATAACAAAACTTCTCAAACAAACACTCAATCAAAAGGTTCTTTATTAGGTGACAAGTCTGTTCATTCCAAACTTATGAAATGGAGAGATGAACTTAATATCTTATTCCCTGTAGCAATCGAAAACAGTAATCAACAATAAACTTTAGTCACTCTTAAACATAAATCAATCACAACTCTATTCTATTCAATCAAACCTTATTTAGGACAGGAAACAACCAACATGATTGAGAGACTTCATTCTATGGAACATGAAGGTAAGAGATGAAGTCTTATGGTTCCTGTACCCACTAAGAACACCACAATTACAAACTCAAAATAATAACATTTGCTTGCTTAACAATCCCACACATCATAATCTTATCAATTAAATGTTAACCTACAAAAGTAGGAAAGGAAACTATCTATTCTATCCAATTACTAACATTGATTCAGAAGCAAGTGATTCTATGTTGAACTTTGAAATTTATTTGGAATCATTGACAACACACAACTGTTAAATGTTCACACTCACACAATCACACAAAGCATGTACAGGGAGGTTTAACTTGGTTGGGGTAGTGGGCCCTTGCTGAACCAACAAGGTACCTCTAAATAGATAACAGACTAAAACGTTCTAATCATACTCATGAATTTCACAAAAGATCATTTGTATTTCTTCAACTTGTATATTGAATCAACAGTTCATCATCTCATACATTATGACAATATGTATCATTATGTTCTTGCTACTTGCTTCATAACATCCATACTACTCTATCGCCTATACAAAATCCCTTATAAAGAAGGTGAGTCGTTACTATCAAGATATAAGGATAATTATCAAATAGTTTTTAAAATATTACAATTGGCAATTCATATCGAATCTCTAGGGATGGACTTCATCCTCATGACATGAAGTGCATGAGTGATGAAGTCTATCATGATATTAGAAACTACTTTGGAGACTTTGATCCAACTAACTTCTTGGAATCTCCATCATCATACTCATTCAAAGGTGAATTCTGGAAACAGGGGTTTGGTACTAGATGAACATAGTTGTAACCATGAGTACCGAATTAGGTGCAAAGGCAGTACTGGAACAACTGCAAGACTGGTACCAGATGCAGTGTTGAGTGTGCTGGTACTGGATGCCATGTTGTGCGAGTACCGAAATAACGTTGAGCGGGTAGTACCGGAATAGGTGGAAACGTGGTACCGGAATAGGTGGAGCCTTGGTACCAGAATAGACTGGGTACCGGATCGCACTATAGTTGAAGTACCAGATTGCACTATAGTTGTAGCACTGAAATAGTGAGGTACCATATCAAGCTTATTAAGAGTCAAGTGATTAGGATCATACATAATCAAGCATTTAATCAAATTAACTCAAGAAAAATAAACAAATCATGGCTTAATCATTAGTTACCTCTCTATGCATATGGGAAAGGTCATCAAGTGTATTTATGGAGGAAACAATCAAGTATATATACATAGCATAGGTAAAATAGGCTTAGCTAGGGGGTAATATAGGACATTAGAACTGTCAAAATGGAGACTCAACATTTCCCCCATGCTAAAATCATTGCATGTCCTCATGCAACAACATCAAAACTAATACTCAAAATTTTTTGCAAAATTGAACCATTCCCCATCATTTCTCTGGCTGTAGGATGTTAAGACCAGAAGCTTTTCTCCTCATTTCCTTCTTAATCACTCTGGTGTATTGGATCAATCGTAAGACTTTGTTGAGTTTAGCAAAGGCCTCTACTTGTGCATCCTGTAACCTTAAATTTTGTTCTTTTAATTGTGCATTATTTGCCTTAATGTGCCTATCCAATACTTGGTACTCTGCAACTTCTTGTTTCAGCTTCCCAATATTCACTATCAATTGTTGTTTTCTCATAGATTTGTTTGGACCAGATGTGGTTTTTTTCTCAATCACCTCTGCTCAGGCATATTTTTCCTTTCTCAGACCCCTCAAGGTTTCTGTCACCAACCCCTCGGTCTCACTAATCGTAGCTCCATAGCCACTTTCTTTCTCTGGAGAATTAGCGATATCAATGGGCTCTCTTTGAAGAGAAGGCACATGTGGAACTATTGTCTTCTTGGCCATGCTTCTGGTGGTCCTTTGTATAGGAAGTGAGACTTCCTCAGATTTGCTGATAGGGGTGGAAGTCTCCTCAAACAACTTCCTCTTCTTCAACTTAATAGCAGTTATAGGCCTGGACACTTGTTTCTCCTGTGTCGATTTTATTTTTATCTTGAAGGACCGAAGTGTGGGTTCTGGAGTCTTCCCTTACTGATCATTCCTTATTTCCACTCTGGAAGATTGAGGTGTAGGCTTTGAATTTTTTTTCTTTCGAGCCTTCCCTGTTTTGAGTTTCCCTTTGTTTCCACTTGTCATCTTAGGAGTTTCTTCTAACTCACTAACCAGTTCTTGAGGAGACACAATAAATACCTTAGAGGTATTTTCCAACTCCTTAACTGATTCTTGAGGGGGCTTAACAGTTGCTTCAAGGGCATCATGTGAAACTTCATGTTGATTTGTCTTCTTCCTCTTTCGCTTCTTACTCTATGGCAGTTGATCTTTAGGACCCGAGGCTAGACTTGGTACTTTAGACTGGGTAGGCTTCAACTTCTTAGATGTGGTGGGCCCTTCTAGGATTCGTTCTGCTATCACATTCTCCTATTGACCCATTTTCTTTCTTTGAATGTTGAGGTCATGGGTCTTTTCCAATTTGTTGTTTGTCTCTGGTGATAACTCAATGGTTTCTTCAAGAGAACTATCTGATCATTCCCCTAACTCAGAGTCTTTCTTCTTATGTCTTTTATCTTTTC
>WSFP011412941.1:0-24246 GCA_009831015.1 Picea engelmannii | reverse complement strand
AGGAAGGTTACATCATTTTCCTTGGAACCCAGAAAAAATTCTTCCAAAATTTGACCTTGAAACCTCTAGCCTACCCAAAGATGATATCAAAAAATTCATACTAGAAATTAGATTAATGAATTTCCAACATGAATACATAGTATGCAGGTTGTTACCCTACACATTTAAGAACTCAGATTCAACATGGTATTTAAATCTCCCATTTGGTTCTATTAACAATTGGATGAAGTTCCAGAAAGATTTCCTTGATAAATTTTCTGAAGAAATGACTACCAGGGCATTGATGGCCCAACATTTTCCCTCCACCATGGGACCCAAGGAGAAATTCAATGAAGTCATCCAACATTTCACAACTATCCTCAAAAAGTTTCAAATATATTCCAAGCCCACTCAAGAACTACAAATTGAAGTGTACGCTAATGCATTACCAACATCTAGTTCCATGTTTGTAAAGAGGGCCGCTAAATCAACTTGGGACAAAACCTTTGAGGAGGCCAAAATTATTGAATTTAAAATGAAAGGCTACTAAGACAACTAGATCTCTTTATCAAAAAAAGAAACATCACAGACACCGAGATGGGAACTTCTCTTGAAAATACCTCCTGGTAAAAATGTTGAACAACACATTGAAAATGACAATACAAATATGGAGATCTTACAAATAATGGTTAATAAATTTTCCAACAAAATTGTAGACATGAAAATAAATCCATGGGAAGGAACATCAAACCCAAGGTCTTACAAACCCTTCTTCAATAAAAATAAATCATTTAAGGCTTTAGATCCTCCTCCTGCTAACTTGAACATTGACTTGGGAAAGGTGGCCTCAGATGCATACTACAACTATCATCAAGAAAATCATTCATAAAAGGATTGTCCTCTATGGGTAAATTCCATGAATTTGTTGGAAAATAATTTTTTGGATGGTTAAGCTGTAACCGAACAACTCGATTATTATACTCTAAGAACCAAAGAGAATAAGGAAAGGGAACCTTCTGAAAAAACAACCATGGTTCTATTGGATGTCACTTATACCTCATATTTTGACATTTCCACAGAAAGAGAAGAATTCCCAGAAGTATTGGAAGCCCAAACTAGGAACAAGGCCCCAGTCGTACAAAATCATCCTGTCATTTCGCAAGCTCCTAAGAAATATTGAAAACCTTCTTCTTCAGCTCAACAAACTCCACCACTCTATTCTAGACCAAATTTCCTGGCTCATGAAATAACAAAGCTAGACTATAATGTGGTAGAAGACATGAAGAAGTTGAAGGCTAATATTTCGGTGATGGAATTGTGTAGTATTCCTCAACAAAAGGATTTATTGTTACAAGACATGGATGAGGATAGAACACTCATGTTAAACCCAAGCCAAAATCCCAATGAAGTTAAAGGAAGTTCAAGGAATATATGGAAACCTGATGTGAATGGAACAACGACCGATAAGAAACTGCAGACATCTATCCCACCTTTCTTGTTAACATTTGAAATTTATAACAGGAAGTTTCATAATTGTCTGGTTCACTAAGACACTTCTTCAAATTTTATTCCTTTATCGATATGCAAGAAACCAAATGCTACCCCTACCATGAGCAACACATGTTAAGGTTTAAGCTATTATTATTATTTTTTTCAATTTACTTGATAACCATAACTTAGATAGGATAACTGAGAGAAACACAATCACAAGATACACAACATTTATTCTGGGAAACCCTCATGGGGGAGAAAACCCAGAAAAAACTTCCTTAATATAGATAGCCAATACAATGCCAAAAGAATAAACCAAAACACTAGAGAATATCCAACACTGAGAACTGTGCCTCTCTCTTCCTTCTTCTCCCGACTGCATCTACCAAACTTGCACACTAGATGAGAGAGTGAGTGAGTGAGATAATGAGGCTCTGTCTTCCTTTATTTATACAAACTGGGAGGTGTTGGAAAGGTGTCTATTCACTGGGTAGGGCCAACTTGTCTTCTTAGTGGTTAAAACCACTTTAATTAGTTTGGGGGGCGACTTCTTAATTTGCACAATATATTTAGGGTTTGACCAATCCAAAAAAGGGGATTTGGTCAATTACAATGCCCAACATGATCAATCCACAAAATAGGATTGATCTAATGAATAATAACTCAATAATAAATAGAATACTCTTTGCAGTTACAATATTTCAACACTCCCCCTTAACAAGAAGGGTATTCTACAACATCATTGGGAGAGAGAGAGGGAAACAATATCAAAAACATATGGAACACTGACTGGCATATCTATAAATCATCGAAAGCTTTTCTCATCATCAATATCATCATCCACAACATAGAGTTGGAATGGTATCATCACCATATGCATCAAAATGGATTAGCATAACACTAATACATCATCATCATCAATAACAACACAAGTTTGATACAACATCAACAACAACAACATCACAACACGAAGGCTGGATCATCGTCAACATCAACACTAGGATGGAAATATTCAACATGAATCTGGAATCTCAACAACATCATCACGAAGCTGGAAATATTCAGCATGAAGCTAGCATCTCAACAACATTAACATGAAGCTAGAAATCTGCAGCACAAGGATGGCATCACAACAACATCAACACGAAGCTAGAAATATTTAGCATGAGGATGGCATCACAACAACATCAACATGAAGCTAGAAATATTCATCACAAGGCTTGCATCAACACTACTCCCCCTTTCAAGGGAGGTCCTTTCGGACTACACCAATATTATCTTGAAAGTGCTCAAACTTTACATGAGACAGAGGCTTGGTCAACACATCTGCAACCTGTTCATCCATGCTAACATACTGGAGGTTTATGGCTCCTCTTTGCACCATATAACAGATGTAATGATATCGGATTTCTATGTGTTTTGACCTGTCATGGAACAAAGGGTTCTTTTTCATCTTTATATAACTCTGGTTATCACATAGAATCATGGTTGCTTCCATCTCCAAATCAAATGGACCTGTCGACAACTTCCAGATCCATATGGATTCACAATTGGCAGAACATGCAAAAATGCATTCTTCTTTTGTCATGCTGGGATAAATACTTGATTGCTTCCTACTCTTCCATGAGATCATGGTAGACCCCACACTGAAACAACATCCTGAAGTGCTCTTTCTGTCAGAGACACTTCCAACCAAATATGAATTAGTATAACTATTCATTCTGAAGTCATGATCTCCATTATAACTGAGACCAAACTCTAATGTACCCTTAAGGTACCTCATCACATGTTTTGCAACAACCAAGTGAACACGTCTGGGATCTACCAGAAATCAACTCAAGGTGTTCAAAGAAAAATATATATCTAGCCTAATGTTCGTCAGATACATCAACGATCCATTGATATGTCTGTACAACATAACATCAATCAATTCTGACGAAGTGTCAACCGAGAGCTTCAAATTTGTTTCGATGGGTGTATTCATGGATTTTCACTCCAACATATCAAACCTCTTCAGTATTTCAACTGCATACTTCCCTTGGTTAAGGAATATCTTCTCTGGGCTCTGCCAAACCTCAAGACCTAAGAAATAGCGCATTAGGCCAAGGTATTTCATCTCAAATTCTGCACCAAGCTTCTTCTTACACTCGGTGATAATATTTTCTTCTCCAGTTAGAAATAAATCATCCACATACAACAACAATATAACATGCTCATCATTCATAACCTTGAAGTAAAGGTTAGAATATTCTTTACTCTTGGCAAAGCCCAAGCTCGTAAGGAAATTGTTAATTCTTCCATACCAAGCTCTAGGAGCTTGTTTCAATCCATACATATCCTTCTTCAATATGCATACATGAGTCTTTCTGTCTTCAACTTCAAAACCTTGAGATTTTTCTATATACACTTCCTCTTCTATGACACCATTTAAGAAAGTTGTTTTCACGTCCATCTGGTGTAACTTCCAATTCATATTAGCTGCAAGGGATATGATGGTTCTGATTGAAGTGTATCTGGCTATAGGAGAAAATGTCTCTTCATAGTCAATTCCTTCCTTTTGAGAAACTCCACGAGAAAAAAACCTTTCTTTATATTTCTCAATACTTCCATCAACAACATGATTTATCTTGTATAGCATTTGGAAGATACCACATCCTTTCTCTTCATTCTGTGAACTATTTCCCATACATCATTTTTTATAATGGATTGGTATTCTTCTGTCATGGCATCTTCCCATTCTTGCTCTTGAATGGATTCTTCAAATCAAGTAGGATCCTTCTCTAAGAGATCACACATCAAAGCCATATAATGGGATAATGACTTTGGTTTCTTGACTTGTCTCATGGTTCCTTCGGGGGAACCATACTTCTCTCCATCTTGAATAAGTTTCCTTGCCTATGTTGGATTTTTTTGTTGGAGATTGTCATTTGGAGAGGTTCTTGAGATTCTATTATTTCATTATCTTCTAGAATCTCCTCATCAGGGGAATTTATGACTTCCCTCACTAGTTCGGCAACTCTGGGAGCCACAGGTTCTTCTTCATATACTTCTTCAAGCTGACATCTTCTTGATTTCTTGAATGCTTCATCTTCATAAAAGGTTACATCTCTGTTGATATCGATATTATGGTAACCTAGTATGTATATTCTAAAGGCCTTGGAGACCTCACAATATCCAACAAATATTCCTTTGTTTCCTAAAGGGCCCATCTTGGATCTCTTCTATTTCAGAATGTGTACAAATATAGGAAAACCAAATATTTTGAGATGGCTTACTTCTGGCTTCTTTCCAGAGAACATCTCTTTAGGGGTCTTGAACCCAAGTGCACTATGGGACAATTTGTTCTATACATACATTGTTGTTCTTGTTTCTTCTTCCCATAAGTGCATTGGAAGGTCTTGATCATGGATCATATTCTTCACTTCTTCCATTATAGTTTTGTTCTTTCTTTCTTCTACACCATTTTGTTGAGGATTGTATGGAGTGGTGAGCTCCCTCTTGATCCCGACATCTTTACAAAAATTTACGAACTATTTTGAGGTGTATTCTCCTCCATTATCTATCCTGAGTATCTTGATCTTTATTTCAAATAGATTCTCTATCAAGGCTTTGAATTCCTTGAATTTACCAAACACTTCATATTTTGATTTCAAAAAGTAAACCAATGTTTTTCAAGAATAGTCATCAATAAATGATACATAGTATACATACCCACTGATGGAGGTTGATTTAATTGGGCCACATACATCTGAGTGAATGATTTCTAGGATTCCTTCTTCTTTATTGTCTCTCTTCAGGAAAGGGTTCTTGATGTTCTTTCCTTGTGCACATCCATTGCACACACCTTCATGGTCAACCTTGAATTCTAGTAGACCTGTGACTTCCTTTCTTACATATGGTAATTCCTTGTAGTTAATGTGAGCTAGTATTCTATGCCAAAGTTCACAAGGATTCTCAATGTAATGAGTCAAGGTTGCTTTTGAGTGACCTTTTATATTATACAAGCCACGTTCTTCTTTTCCAATAACAATTGCTTCTTCCATGGTTTTTCCTTTGGGCCACATAAGAAATTCACAATCTATGAAAGAAAATCTAAAGCCTTTCTTATCTAAATATGAGATACAAAGTAAGTTCTTTTTCAAACCTGGTACATATAGTATATCCTTCATCTTCATTGGGGTTCCTGAATCAAGTTTGTAATTTGATTCTCCTACTCCTTTGATAGGGTACTGATAATCATCTATAAGTGTAACTTTCTTGGGAAATTTATTTATTTTAATGCAAGAGAGAATGTCTCTTTGACTTGTCATGTTCTTGGAAGCACCACTGTCTATGAGCCAACTGTCCTCACCAGGTGACACTGATCTTGAGAGGGAATAGATTAAGACATAGTCTTCAATCTGTTCTTTTATCATCTTTGTGGGTGGCTCTTTATATTCAACTGTGTGGGCATGGTGCCTCTTGTTTCTCTTCTTGTATTATTCTCTTATAGCTAGACAATTCTTAGAAATATGTCCCATCTTGTCACAATGGTAAAATTGGTAGGATCAGAAATCGTTTTTCTCTTCTTTGACCTTTCTGAAACTTCTGGAATCTCCTTGGAGGGTGAGATTATTTATATATGAATTTGTTTGGGGGGTGAGACTCCTTATGTTGACAATTTTAATTCTAGAAGTAAGACCTCTTACTTCCTCCTTTAGTATAAGAAACTAGGGCTTGATCTTCATCTCTTGATAGTATTGCTTCTCTGTTAGCTACTCTTGCTTCTTCTTGAACACATTCTTCCCAAAGACTGTAAAAGTGTAGTTTCTCCTTTCTATCACAAATAGTTTGGATGAATGCATCCCAAGGTCTTGTGAGACCATTAAGGGTTGTCATTATGAGTTTTTGTTCATCTAGAGTATCACTAATTGCTTCTAGTTGTTCCATGAATTGTGATATTCTAGAGAAATACTCTTGAATTGTTTCTCCTTTCTACATCCTTGTATTTTTGAGTTGAGTTCTTAGATTAATCTTCTAGTTGATGTTACTTCCTTCATACATCCTGGTTAGGGAATAAAACATTTCTTTTCAAGTCTTCTTTGAAGCCACTTGAGGAATCATGTGATCTTTAATAGAATATGCAATGATTCTTTTGGCCCTAAATGTGTCCTTTTGGTGTTTTTCTTTAGTTGTAGCATCGGTAGGTTCCGGTACATCTAGTTTAATGAATATTGCTAGGTCATTCTCTTCAAGAATGAGTGCAATCATATACTTCCAAGAATGGAATTTTTCCACACCTCCTAGCTTGTCAACAAGCTTAGTGCTTGCAAATATCTTTACCTAGAGCTAGGAAAATGACCAAAAATTGAAAATGCTCATAATTTAATTTTGAACTTACCAGGAGATGTGCTTGGCTGAGGCGAGTATCCTGGTGCAGTTAGATTTCAAAAAATCCAATATTTTCCCCTTCAAACTTGACTAGAGGAATTCTGGACTAGTACTTCTGGTACTAGTTTTGGTTTCCTGCTTTTCTGGTACTTCTTGTTTTCTAGTTTTATGGTACCACTGAAAACTACGGTTTCACTTTTCGAGAGTTTTATCCACTGAAAAAGTGCACTGAGGGTGCCAAAGAGTTTTCTAGGATAGGTTGCACTTCCTTGATGAGTTTTAGGCTAAAATTCCTCTTCAATATAAAACCCTAATTTTTTTGCATGGCAACAATGATGGTTTTGCTTATCTAGTGAAAGATGCTCTCTTAAGCTTAGCTCTAATACCATGTTAAGTTTTAAGCTATTATTATGTTTCTTTTCAATTTACTATATAACCATAGCTTAGATAGGATCACTGAGAGAAACACAATCACAAGATACACAACATTTATGATGGGAAACCATCATGGGGGAGAAAACGTAGAAAAAACTTCCTTAATATAGATAGCCAATACAATTCCATGAGAATAAACCAAAACACTAGAGAATATACAACATTGAGCAATGTGACTCTCTCTTCCTTCTTCTCATAGCTGCAACTACCAAACTTCTGCACTGGATGAGCGAGCAAGTGAGTGAGATAATGAGGCTTTGGCTTCCTTTATTTATACAAACTGGTAGGTGTTGGAAAAGTGTCTCTTCACTGGGCAGGGCCGACTTGTCTTCTTAGTGTTTAAAACCACTTTAATTAGCTTGAGGGTCGAATTCTAAATTTAAACAATATATTTAGGGTTTGACCAATCCACAAAACGGGATTTGGCCAATTACAATGCCTAACATGATCAATCCACAAAAGGGGATTGATCTAATGAATAATAACTCAATAATAAATAAAATACTCTTTGCAGTTACAATATTTCAACAACACACATATTATTCAATTAGATAGAATTGAGGCCAAGGTTATTGGGGAATTAAAGGATGTTATGATTTGAATTTCCTCAAACCCAAAATTCCATCAGGTCATAGATATCATAATCGTAGATATTCCAAAGGCCTATGGGATGTTTTTGAGTAGGGATTGGTCTGAAACATTGCTTGGATATTTTAGTACATATTGGTCCCACTTATGGATACCTTTGAAGGGAAACCCTAACATGATTGTATGTTTTAACCTTATAAAATATTTACTGCAAAAAAAAATTCAGTAAAAGAACATAAAGGATACAATGGCAAATACAAACATTACACATATATTTTTCCCCTAGAAACCCAAACCGGGAAAACCAACATATTCTATATTCATTCATAGTGATACATTGTTTACAATAAAATATACATATAGGAGCCAATGACATCCAAAAACCTAATCTAATGACCTGGATTATTCAATAACCCTAAATCCTTAACTGGAAATAAAAAAACCATCGGAAAAAAACCATGTGCCAAAAAACAACCCAACAATGGACACAAAAATTGAGGCAACATAGAGAATGAGAAAAAATGTGACATGTTTCCCGAGGGAAAAAAAAATTATAGTGGGTGTTGCCCCTGCACCCCCCAAGGGGGGGCCTAGCATCCCTCCACCAAACCCCCCTGTGCATCCGACGCAACACAACCACTACAACTCATGCAAAGAATATAACACATACCCAACAATGATCAGGATCAACTGGGAGAAATATTTGAAACATATTGTCACGGACTTGGAATCCCCTAATGAATCGTCAACTAATGAATTCCGAGTATTAGGTAATTACTTGTGCGATCTGGATTTTGGTAATTTATCTCCCTGCTCGTCTGAAGTACTATTCTCACAGAAATCAGAATTATCACTTCATGAAGACCCTGACCTATTTGAGCCATGAAACAAACCTGAACAAAGTTTCCATGCACAATCCCAATAGAGTGAAGGCTATATATTTAAAATAGATTGGGACAAATGGGTGCCAAAGTTCATCTTGAAGATCTATGATTTGTTTTTTGATGGGTCCAAGTCTCAGGAAGGGGCTGGTGCAAGATGCATTTTCATCAATCCAACAGGGAAGCATAGTTTTTATCCTATAGATTGGAGTTTGAGTGCACTAAAAACACTACCAAATATGAAGCACTAGTCCAAGGAGTTAAAAAGGCTATCGATTTGGGCATCAAGGAACTGATTATTTTCGGTGATTTAGAAATCATTTTCAGACAGGTAAGAATCACGATCCATTGTGATTTCCCCCATCCGAGAAATTATCAACATGAATTTTGTAGGATCATATAAATTTTCCAAGCATTCAACATCACCACCATACTTCGATCCAAAAATACATTATCCGATTAATTGGCCACAACCACCTTAAGGTTGTCCCCCTTAGAGGATTATGAAATCTCTAGATTCTCCATATAATTATTATACAAGCCTTCGATTCCAGATAACATTGCTAACTGGAAGGTATTTGAAGGAGATGAACAAATTATATCCTTTTTGACTAATGAAGAAAATGAGACTTGGCTATTGATGATGAGGTTTTTCAAAAAAATATGACAGAACATGATAATCAAGGCCCTAATTCAACATGAAGTAACAAACCAGATCAACCCAAGCTCCACACTATTCCCTGGGGAGTGGTTAATATTGAGAACATGTTCTATTTGTGAGAAAAATTTAAGAAACCAAAAAATGTTAAGACCGATAGTTCATGTCCCTCTTATGAGGTCATAACTATGGGAACCACTGACAACCCCTGAAACATCAACCTTGGAAGACCATTTTCCCTTGAAGAGAAGAAGGATTACCTAAAATTGTTCAAAGAGTATCAGGATGTGTTTGTATGGTCTTATCAGGAGTTGAAAACGTATGACAGCAAGATCATTCAACAAACGATCTCGTTAAGACCTAAATTTAAGCCCTTCCAACAAAAGTTACAAAAATTTCACCCATTTCTCAAACCCTTGATGCAGAAAGAACTCCAGAAACTGTTAGATGGAAAAATAATATTCTAGGTAAGGCATTCTACATGGGTAGCCAATATGGTTCGTGTTGAGAAAAAGTTAGGGGAAATTCACCTATGTGTAGACTTTATAAATTTAAATAGGGCTTCCGCAAAGGACAACTACTCTATCCCTCCTATGGAACAACTCTTGCAAACCATATCGGGAGTAGAGATCTTATCACTTCTGGATGGGTTCTCGGGATATAACTAGGTGTTGGTATCAGAAGAGGATATACTGAAAACAACTTTCTGAACGAAATGGGGAACATTCGCGTACAAACACATGCCTTTTGGGATAATTAACACAGATGCCACCTTCCAAAGAGTCATGTATGTGGAATTTTGGGGACTGATTAACAAATGTGTGGTAGTGTACCTAGATGACATTACTATCTACTTTAAGGACATGGATGACCATATTTTCCATCTCACATAAATTTTTGAAAGGTTTCGAAAGTATGGGATATATTTGAATCCGAAGAAGACTATATTTGGAGTATAGGAGGGAAAAATATTGGGTCACATCATTTCTGAGGATGGTATCCATATCATAACTACCGTGCCCTCATAATAAGAAGGCTATGCAATATTTCTTTGGGAATATTAACTTCATGAGAAAGTTCACCCAATATTTTGTATAGAAAATAAAACCCTTGCAGAGTATGATACATATAGACATTAAATTTAAGTTGATGGATGAGGGAAAATATGCCTTCGAAAAAATTAAAAATGTCATATCACAAGCCCCTGTTCTACACAACCTGGATTTTAGTAAATATTTCTTCCTCTAAAATTTTGCATCGGATCAATCATTAGCTGAATTCCTTACTCAAAAGCATGATGAAACCAACGAAGAACATGTTTCATTCATGAGCACCAACTTAAAAGGGATAGAGATTAATTACCCCACCATAGACAAGAAAGCATATGCAGTCTACAAAGAAGTCAAACATTTCAGATCCTATATCCTAAAGAATCATACTAAAGTCATAGTGCCCCATCCCACTGTCTGATCATTGTTCATTCATAAATAAATGGGTGAGAAAAGGGAAAATTGGATGGATGTCATCCAAGAATTCGACCTAGATATAAAACCGACTAGGATAGTCAAAGTTCAAGGATTGTGCAAACTCGTCGTAGAAGATTAGGACCAAGATGATTCAGAATATTCTAGTTGGGAAAATGAATTATCTCTATGGTGTAGTGAAGTCATATACTTACCACCTGACAAAGACTCATGGTATACAAATCTATCTTATTTTCTCCATCATGGGACATGCCTCGAAAATATAAATCCTAGATAAATAATATACCTTGGGCTAAAATCTTCTCAATACCGCCTTATAAATTCTATTCTTTTTTGGATGAATTATGATGGAGTAGTACTTATATGTATTGAGCAGGATGATGCCGAAAAGGTATTAAAGGAACTTCATGATGGACCAATAGGTGGGAATTTCACAGGGGAAACCACTGGTCATAAGATCTTAAGGGAAGGGTACTAATGGCCCACTTTTTTTAGGGATGTTGACACATACACAAGAATATGTAAAATTTGTCATCCAAGCACTGAGAAAGAGAAGAAGGCATCTATCCAACTTCAACCAATAACCATCTCTAGGCATTTTAAACAATGGGGAATAGATGTCATAGGAGAAATTAATCCCAACTCTTCTAAACAACATAAATATATATTGATAGCCACATATTATTTCACAGGATGGTCAAAATCCATTCCACTCACTCATGTTAATGAAAAGGTAGTGATCCAATTCTTGGAACAACACTTAATAAAAAGGTTTGGATTAAGTTTGATCCCAGTATTTGACAACGCTGCTTACTTTTCCTCCATACTCATAATGTATTTTTCTCTTGAAAAGGGAATCATCATAAAATAATTTGTGAACTATTACCCATAGGGGAATGGGGTTGCAGAATAAACTAATAAAAACCTGGTGAGAAACATAAAAAAGATTGTCATAGAAAACCAGAGGAATTGGCATAATGCACTTTATAATGATTTATGGGCTGACAGGGTGACACCCAAAGTGGCTTTGGTAAATTCTCCATATTTCCTAATGTACAGAGAAGAATCCATCCTCCCAACTGGGTTATATCTTCCATATTTACATCTCTCTCAGGAATCAATAGGTCAATCATCATCTAATATGAAACCGAGAATAGATATTATCATCATGATCGAGGAATAAAGGGAAAAGGATAAAATGAAGTTCATTGCTCATCAAGAGTTGGTCAAAAAATGGTTTGATAAACATAAATAAAAAGATAAAATCTTTAAAGTAGGAGATCTGGTCTTGAAATGGGATAAGTTTAATTAACCCAAAGGAAAGCACTAGAAATTTCATAACCTTTGGCTCGGTTCTTTTCAGGTAGCCGAGAAAATTTGGGTTGGCACATATCGTTTACAAAATCTGAGGGGGGAATCTGATGCTCTCTCGACCAATGGCCAAGCCCTAAAAGAATTTTTCTCATAAAAGAAAATTGTTTTTGTACAATAAAGTCTGGTTTTTTTTTTTTTGGTTTGATGAAGGGGTTGTTTTTCAAGATTCTTACTTTGCATGTTTTGTTTTTGTTTTATTGAATTATTCGCATGTTTTTTTTTTGCTTTTTTTCCATAAATAATTATTTGGGGATGTTGAGTTTTCAACCTCTAGTCTGCGAAAAAGGACATTCTAGTTCTCTGATAAAAAACCTTATTTGATTTGAATATCAAAATTAAAGTAAGTTGACAATGAGTAGGAGTAGGAGTCAGAAGTTACTTATAGTTTCTTTTACATGTGACTTGGAAAAAATACAATTCTTTGTTGGTGGTGGGAATGACTATTATCAAACATGAAAAGATCAAAAAAGTCATATATTTAGAAATCATGATCTAAATGATGAATGAGAAATTGACGAATGTCTTGCTTCTTTTAGAATGAGTAAGCTTTAAATCACAGGGGCCTAATTCATCTCTTCACTAACATAGGTCATCCTCCTAGATTCAAATACATATCCTATAATAATTCCATATCCAGTAATGGGTACATATGCTTTTGCATTATAATAATAAAAGAAAGAAGTGATGAGGTAGGAAAATAAATCAAAAGAGAATCATGATGTCAAGGAGGGAATGCAGATATCTCCGCTGGGGATATGGACACTTGCTGGTGGCAGAGCAAGTTTTGTGATATCGAGGTGACTTCATCGAGGTTATGGATGCTCACTAGCAGTGGAGAAACACAATAAGGGTGATAAGGTTACTTATATATTATACAAAATAATACTGAATACTAGAAGTAAGATCTAATTTGGTTTTTTACTCAAAGTCCAAGTTAGTGATCAAAATGACTTATCTTTTTTGTTTGGTCAAAATCAAAACCCCATGAGAAGGTAAAGAGTGATTTCTAAATTACATATAGAGGGATCTATGGGTGGTTTATGTTTTCTCTTCTTGTTCTATGTCTATATTAATTGAAATTTTTGGGTAGTGATTGAAGGTATAAGCAAAGATTCTGGTTTCGCCCAGTGAATCACCATTTGTTGAGTCCTCAACACACCCTTAAAATTTTCAATTTTTGGGTACCACTTTTCCTTTTAATTATTTTACACCTTCTTCTTTTGTCTTTAGATAGTTTTCATATTTATCCTTTGTTAAATTTATGTATTTTTTTCCATTGTTTTCTTTGCATTTAAAATCTCAAGAAAATACAAAAACTTCTCATGTTTTGCATTAGGAAAGAAAAAAACAAAAGAAATAATTGGAAAACAAGCAAATTGCAACATTTTTCAAGAAATTTCGATGAACTCATTAAGGGATGGAGAAAAAGAAGTCTAAAATAAGTGTCTATAATCAGTGTCGAGGGAAATTTGCGCACATTTTGAAGTGGAACAAATTTCTTCGATCATCAATAAGCCATCGATCATTGACATAATGTGTTAGCATTTCCAAGAGTCAAAGGATTCCAACTTTTAGAACTAGAATTCACACCTATATTGTTGTATATGTAATCCTAATACCCATAAGAATTTGAATAATAATGTTTTAAAAAGGTGTGGCAAATGGATGTGAAACTCAGTTTATGATGTCAATCACAAAACCTTCCATGGAATACACACCAGCAAGTAAGGCTTTGAATAGCTTCAAATTTGTGTTAAAAGATATAACTGAAAGATAGAATACTTAGCAATGAAAGTGAAATATGTGTATCAGGTTATATTAGGTATTTCTGGAACACATATGGAAGAAAACTCATTTGAATAAGAACTTCTTAATCAAAAGAGAAAAACACTTTGATCAACTTGCATAAAATACCAACAATAAATCATTTACTATAATAAGGAAACAAGCATCATGATTAATCCTTCACCAAAGACTAATACCAAAGTGAGATAGAAAAAAAATGACAATAGGAAAACAATGATTTTTCACCATTAAAGATTCTTGAGTTTGGTACATACATCAGAAAAAAATTGTTATAGTATGAGACTAAATATAAGAGTTTTATCCTCAACCATTTGAACCTCCTTTCAAGTTACAATCTATGTTAAATAAAAAAATCTCCAAGAAAAACCTATTTAGAATCTGCCACCTCATTTCCTCATAGGATTTTATGCCTAAGAAAGGCGTGGCACCAGGTGTACAACAAGAAAATAACATAATACTATTTTGCAGGAAAATGTTGGCAACGTCTAGGAAAACCCTTAACAACTTGATGATGTGGCTTTACTGCAGGAAGATCCTTGAGGCAGGTGACCTTCTAATTTTCAATTGAATCCCTAAATTTTGATACGAGTTCAACTTGACACCTGTAAATCCCTCTCCTCTTCAAAATCTTTATTAATCCAAGTTCGCAGCATTTGCATTGCAAACTGTCCTAAAATTCCGAGTTTGCAATGCTAGTGAGTCCATGCGCTATGAATTTTCCTGTAGAAGCTTGTTTACTTACAAAAAATAAAATCAACCTTTAAAAATTACACCAGAAGTGGGATAATTCTTCCAGAAATGCTACAAAATACTTACAACATGAAGTAACCTTTTAGAAAACATATGAAGATGTTAGGTTTGGCTCAAAATATAAAATCATCACTTAGTGTTGTAACTGCACGCAAAAAAGTAAACCATGAAAAAAATGATGTTGATGTGAAATATTATCATGTATTCATCTTTTGGTTATGTTACTCCTTCTATTAGCCACCTTATCCAACATATCTAGATTTCTTTTTTCTACTTGCTCTTTGAAGGGCTGCAACTCTGCTTTTAATTTCTTGATCTCGGATTGGCAAGCTCTCTTCTGCCTATATACATTATTGAGTTTCCTGTGAAGGGGAAAATACCTCTTAACCATGAACCTTGATTTATCAATGATCTCCTAATATAGATCTAACATATCCTTTAGCTTAATTTAGGCCTCCAAATTTTCCTTTTTTAACTTGTCAATTTCAGTTTTTTCATCCTTAAGTTGCCTCCTAAGTCTTTTGAAAGCAATATTACTTCATGAGGAGGAGTGATTATATCAATAATATTCATGGGTTTCTTGGAAAAATGAGCTTTGTCCTTTTGTTGAGCTGAAGTTTTTTTTGTACCATCTTCTATAGGAACATGCTATTTAACTGCTAATCTAGTAAAAGGTCTTCTAAATTTTACTGTTTCTGTAGCAACCGATGGGGAAAAGACAAATGTTTTGCCTTTCAAACTCCTTACTTTTCTTCATGGTATTTCCTTAGGTGTAGGTTCTACCACAGGTGAAATTTCTCTATCAGGAGGTTGTGAGGGACCACCTTTCGTTGCTTTATCAGTAGCCTGAAAAGATTTATCACTTATAGTCATATTCCTCTTCTTGCTTGAATATGAATGCATAATCTTATCAACAGGGGTAGGTGTTTGTCTTTTGGACTATGGTGTAGGAGCAATATCTAGCTAAAAATATGATGCAACTAGGAAAGTCTCCCAATCAGTGTTAGTCTTCTTCAACTCTTCCAGTACTAACATCTTGATTAAACCAGAGTGAAAAACACTGGTGTCCACCTGCTTGGACTTAGCCTAGAATCTATTTGACATCTTGCCAGTAATCCTAAAAAGGTAAAAGGGAAGGTTCATGGACTCTTTCCCAGCGAAATGTAGTAGTAATCTGATATGGTATTGATATACCATATTTAACCTTCCTTCACATGTGAAGTACCTTTGGATGACCCTTAGCATCTTGTTGAAATATTCCATCATGTGACTTCTGGGATCTCCTTTAGACATTTTTTCTCCTTGATATTCAGGTGGAGTAGTCTAAACGTTCTACCTTTTGGAAGTTTCCCAGTGACCTTTTTCGTTTGATTTTTCTTGAAATCTGGTGAGGAATGATTGGATCTGCTGATTTGAGTGAGTAAGTTTGTATAATCCAAGTGCCTCAGGGGGTTTTCAATAGGATGAATCCATTTATGCATTCAAAAATGAATTTTAAACAACAAAAAATAACAATTTTGTCCATATTTACATCGTCAAATTCCGACCAAAAAACCCAAAAGGTAGAACATTTATCCAACGCCTATTCAGGTTTAAGAAATTCCTTGGAGAAATAATGGTTCAAGGACATGGATTTAAACCACTTATCACCACAATCAGGTATCTTTGTGGCTACATAATTAGATTTCTCATAAACTTCAAACTCCATCATCCCCACCTTAGTCTTTGTCCCATTGAAATTGAGTGCAAACTGCTTAGCTACTTTAGGATTTCCTCTTTGCATTTTCTGACAAAAATTGAGGCAACCCACCTTTTGGAAATATTCCTTAAAAAATGGTTCAGAATGGATGAGTTGCATGTCATGTGGTTCAACTCTCACAGTCTCTCCCCCTTTGTGGATCTTCTTTGCTTTTTGAATTTCCATAATTACTATTTTGAAAACCTCTTGTAACCTTTTATGATAGTTTCTATGAGAAATATAGAATAAAATAAGAAATTTTAGGGTTGTTTACAAAGATGGAACACTTAGGGTTTACCTGACTGAAAATATTATACATGGCAATGATGTGAATTTGAGCAAGTTGCAAGTAGGTAGGTATAAAGAGGATCAACAATTCAATATGAATGAAACTACAGACAAGCAGAATGAAAGAACTTTGTGTAAAACATAGGGTTTGCAACACGAATGGTTGAGTTCACAACACCATTCTGCAGCGCAAAATTTTCAGCGACGAGTTAGAATGGATAATTTGCAGCACAGAGTTGGAAGTGGGCAATTTTTTTGTTTGCAAGGGGAAACTGTAAGATGTTTGTTTGGTACATCAATATTGAAAAAGTCTAGGGTGTAGGATACCAAAACTTTGAATTATAAATAGTTCAGAGAGTTGGTAGAGCATAAAGTATTAAAACAATTTGCAATGCAGGGACAAAATGCAACAACTTGCAGTTTCAATCAACCCTTAAATAGAATGTAATCACCAAAGGAGTACCTAGTGTTTTTGGAAATTGGGTTGATGTCTCAGGTGTTCCAATCCTTTTATCTACAACATCCAGTTCCCAGTTCCAAATTTCAAACTATGGAAGCACGCTTCATTCAAACTATTCGATTTGTTCCTTGAAACAATCCTAAAAATCATAATGAATTGAATGCGCCGAAAATAATTAGATATTTCCCCACACTTTTACAAAGTACAATGATGAGAACTTAGTGCATGAGGTACTTCTTGATGCACTGTGAACTTTTAGATGAGTTTGCAGCAAGTAGATCTGACATCTGACTTGACCTTCAAATGGTTGAAAATTACATAATGGGACCTTTGCACATACAATTGAGATAATACATATGATGATGATGATTTTAAGACCAGGGGTGTGACCCATGCTGACCTTTATTTCCTTCATGATGATAAACAATACCATGACACCAAGGCTCTTACAAAGACTATAAAACAAGACTATGCTCATGGAAAAACAATCAAACATGAGTTATGGCATAATATATAACCCAAATCCTAAACTTAAAATACCATATGACTCAAAACTAAAAATATGAAAATCATTTGACCACTACACATCCTATGTGATAACACCACCGATCGTCGATAGACCATCGGCGTCGCAAAAATTCCATGTAATTCAAGAAAAAAAAGGTAGAGTTCTCCCAATTTCGATGAATTGTGTGAGCCAATAAGTAAATCTTAGTTGTCGATCAGGTATAAGGGAAAAACTCAACCATTAATGTTTACCACCAAGTAGTGTTTGTTTTGATGACTAGGTTGGCCATGTCACCTTCTGCACTTGCGACGTCACATGCCACATATCTTTCCATGTAGACGACCTGTACCTTCATCACAACTTACATGTCATCCTTTGAAACTTAGATTCCACGTCATCACATCTACGTTATCCTATACTGTTGGGATAGGGGCAAACCTAGGTTTTAACTCAGTGCACCAACAAGCCCTAACTACTGGCCCTTTCGGCAACACCTGCGAAGAAGGAAAAGTCTCACCCGAAGTAGCAATAGGGGGGTTGCACGACACATGCATATACAACCAAAGAAAGTGCAAGATGATACTAGAATAACAATGAAAGATAAGCTATAGATACTTAACAATATTATTCTTAGCTTCACGAAGTTAGTTATATATCTTATCTTCAGTAGGGAAAACAACAATGCAATAATAGTATAAAAGATAGCAAATAACACAACATCAACCACATAGAACAACAAGATTTTACGTGGCTCACCCTCTCCCTAGGGCTATGTCCACAAAACTCTGTTTATTAATAAAGTAGATGAAAATACATAGTTCTATCTACGCACTCAGTTGCATATCCTTCTCCCTTTCTCCTCTTTATTTCCCAACTCTGTGCATCCAGCTGCAGAGTCGATCTTTTCACCCAACTGAAGATCCAAAATACAAGAATTCTCTAATACATAACACTTTTACATCTCAATGTCTCTACATATATCCCTCTCAAATATTCTAGACCTCTATTTATCACTCCATGACTCTTAGAAACCCTAGACCGAAGTCCAGGTGCCAAAAACCTAGGTATCAAAACCCTAGGTCCACATAACTCACATTTTAAGGACTTTGTCGACCTGTTCTTCCTTCTTCTTCGCAAGGTGCTCCAAATCACTCATTAGTGTATTCTTCCGCTTGCTGACTGGTCCACAATCTATCCTCTTTGCTTCTTTGTCTTCCTTGATATTCTCTTTCAAATTCTTTCTTTATGTTGCCACAGGGACAGACCCAGGGTTCAACTCTACAACAATGCACCAACAAAACCCTAACTATCGTCCCTTTCGGCAACACCTACGAAGTAGATGAAGTCTCACCCGAGGTAGAGGCAAGGGTGGTTGCAGGACTCAAGTGTCTGCAACCTAAGATAGGACACAGATATGTGATTATATCACTTACAGGGCACTTAGCATCGATCATTCATCAATATTCAACCATTATTATAATTCACAAATAGCATAGAGCATTGCAACATTCATTTAGATCTAAGGGATTTCAGTTCCTAACAATAGTAAAATAGATCAGATCTAGTAGATCAGCACTAAGCACCTTCATACATATCAGATCTACATTCACATACATCTAACAAGCACAAATCATAAATAGATCTATCTAAATATATCAAAGCACTTAGCAAAAGAAGAGGTAAGCACATTGAGTCAAAGCACAAAGCATAACACACAGATTTACGTGGTTCACCCCCACCCTGGGGATATGTCCACCAAATATTCTTCTCTATTATCATCGGCCAAGTGGTTACAAATACAGAGCCACCAAACCCTAGGACAGAAGATCTACGCAACTCTCTAGATCCTTCTTCCTTTCCTTACAACACAAATCCTTCTAGGTCTCCACACAGGGACCTGCACTAAGCTCTGCAAGCCTATAGAATGCATAACACCTTGATCACACAGATTTCACTTGACACATAGACTATATCACATAGATACAATACAATACAATACAACACAACACAACACACCCACTAGATGCTAGCCATCTATTTATACATTTACAAAAGTGGGCCTAAGCGTGGGTGAACCCACGGGCCGACATCCCTTTCCCATTACATATTCCCAAAACCCAAAATGGGCCCAAAAGTGGGCCGAGATCCCTTGATCTCTGCTTCGTCTGGTGCTCCATATTTGATAGGTTGTCAAAGTCCCAAAAACGGTCAAATATGACCAAGTGTTCCCAAAACTTAGTCAAGGGCCAACACTTTCCCTTACTTCATTCCTTCTTTTATGCTTCTTTAACCACTTCTAACCCTCCTCAGTTTGTGTTCCTTCTACACACTTCATACTTTGTATTTCTTCTTCTTTAATCTTTTCTTTCTTCCTTAATACCTGACCGTGGACCAACATGCCCCCAACACTCACATGTGACTCATCCCGAGTCACTGCAAGGTTAAGCCTCCTGTATTAATTTGACAGCAGGCTGCATGGAGCAGCCTATGCTTTCTGCTCTGTCCCTCCCTATATTGTGTATGCTTTCTTTTCTATGTCTGGTACCTAATTTCAACTTCATCTGGTACCTAGACCCTTCTTCCTTTGCTTTTACTGAGAGTTGCAAGGCAGCTGGTTGTCATAATACAACTTCAACCGGATCCCATTTACTAAACCATCCTTCCATTTTCCATTAAGGGTATTCAACTACATAGATCCACCCTTTGTAACATAGGAAACCTCGAGTGGCCCAAGCCAGTGTGTCATGAACTTTCCTGGATGCTTCATGAGCTTATTGTCATATAAAAGTACCAAATCTCCTTGTTAAATTCTTTTTTCTTGATATGTTTGTCATGGTAAGCCTTTTCTCGTTATTTTTGTACCTGCTGATGAAATCCTACGATGAACCTGTCTTCCTCTAGTTCCATCAACTGCGTGAGCCTGTCTTGATTGACATCGGTGTCATCCAAACCTGCGAATGATGCAATTCTTAAACTAGGAAAAAAGTATTCCATATGTACCACTGCTTCCATGCCATAAACTAACTTTAAGGGAGTTTGTGTGGTTAAATTTTTTCAAGTATTTTGATAAGCCCATAACACTACTGGAATTCTCAAATCCCAATCATCTATGTTAACACTGCAAATCTTAGTCAACGTTGTCTCCCCTGATCTTATTGAAAGTTTCGACAATACCATTCGTCTGTGGGTGGTATGGTGTGCTCTTTTGATGGTGGAATTCTAACTCCTAATTCAAGGCTTCAATAGTTTTGTTAATGAAGTGTGTGCCTTGATCACTCATAAGGATATTTAGGCATCCAAATATGGTTATGATATCATCAAATATGAACCGCGCAACTATAGTTGCGCTATAGTCCTTAACTTCTCTTGCTTCTGCCCATTTGGTCAAATACTCTGTAGCATTGATAATGTATCGAGCTTCTGTGTTCTTTCTTGGTGGGTTGATAGGTCCCATAAATTCAATATCCCATTTCTCAAATGCCTATAAAGTTAACTGAGGTTCTAAATTCATCTCATCCCTTCTGGATGACTTCCCTACTCTTTGACATACATCGCAAGCTCTTTAGTATTCCTTAGCATCCTTATGTAGAGTGGGCCACTAGAGGCTATCTCTGAGAACCTTCTGTGTTGTTTCTTTCCCTGCATAATGTCCTCCTGCGAGGCCTTCATGTTATTTTGCAAGAATCAATGGTCTTTCTGACTCCATAACACATCTTCTTAAGATCTCATCTGGTCCCATCTTATATAACTGTCCAACTGTAAGTTGAAAATATGCAGCGCGGACTACCAACTGTTTCTTTTGAATAACTGTACACTCACGAGGTTTCATTCCTGTGGACAGGAACTGGACTATGTCGGTGAAGTTATCATCGAATTTTATGATGGCCAACAACTATGCATCTGGTAGTGTATCATCCAAACTGGTAGGTTCCTCTCCATGTTCTAACCTGGATAAGTGGTCAGGGCCCTTATTCATTCTTCCTGGATTGACCATGATTTCAAAGTCATACTCCTAGAATAATAGTAGCCATATGCATATTCTCCCCCCCAAAACTATCTTCTTGACTAAGTACTTCAATGAAGAATGATCAGTGAACATCTTAAAATGTCCTCCCAACAAGTAGTGTCTAAACTTCTGCAGTGCATATACCATAGCTAAGCCTTCTCCTTCAGTGGTAGTATAATTCATTTCAGATGTGGAAAGCTTCCTTATAGAAAAGGATATAGGGTGGTCAATATCTCCTACACCTGGTTGTGCTAAAACCTCCCCTAATGCAATGGATGAAGCATCAACATGAACATGGAATTCCTTACTCCAATCTGGGAAAACCAAAATAGGCTCAGTGACCATTTTCTTCTTCAATGTGTCGAAGCTCTATTGGCATTATTTTGTTCATTTAAACTTACTATCCGTCTTTAATATATTCTCCATGGGTGTTGTTATCTATGCATAACCCTTAATAAAATTTCTATAATATCCAGTGTGTCCCAATGCAGTGCAAAACTGTCTAACCAAAGTAGGAGGAGGTAGAACAACAATGATAGCAATCTTGGAAGGATCTACCAACAACCCCTGTTTACACACAATGTGTCCTAAAAACACTCCTAAAGGTGAAAATAAAATGCACTTCTTTAAGTTCAGGGGAATCTGACATTACCTTCACTTATCTAACATTAATCTCAAGCATTCAATATGATCTTTCAGTAGACTAAAAATGGTCTAGTCATCAAAGTATGCCTCCAAAAACTTATGTAAAAATTCCTTAAATGATTCTACCACCACCCTGGAAAAAATGGTTGGTGCATTCTTCAAACCAAAAGGCATCACAGTGTACTGAAAAGAAACCCATCTGTTGCAAATGTAGTCTTATTTATGTCCTCCTTAGCAATTATGATCTAGTGATAGCCTGAAAATCCATCTTTGAATGAATAAACTTCTTTTCCTCCTACATTATCTAGAACTTCATCAGTAAAAGGTGTAGGAAATGTATCATGTATACATGCATCATTCAATTTCCTTAGATCTACACAGATTTTGATTTCTCCTAACTTCTTATCTTGGACCATCATAGGGCCAATCCATTCAGATTCTTCAACTAGTTCTATGATTCATGCTTCCAACATTATATCTATTTCAATCTTAACTTTTTGCTTGTACTTGGGATTCAGTCTGTAAGGCCTCTTCTTGACAGGCCTTGGATCTTCTTTCAAAGGAATCTTCATTTATCCCATGGGACCTTTAATTCCCTTCATGTATGTGAACTTGGTTGGAAACAAGTCCTAATACTCATGCAATAGTTCTGTAATATTACTAATAGTAGCATCATCCCAATAGTCTCCAACATTTGCTAATTTAGGTGCTTTCTCTATTCCAATGTTAACCTTCTTAATTTTAGTAGGCTTCCAAACAAAAGGTAATTCAATCTTTGGACCATCTATATCTCTTTGTCCTTCAGTTTCTGAAATTTTCACATTCCTAAGGTCATAATCGTCGTCACCATTAATATTATAATAACCTTGTAACCTCTGAAGAGGTGCAGTCCATTCATATTCTTCTTGTTCAAGCGGAAGTTAGGTACTTCCTCAAAGATCTTTTGTCTTACAATTTGTAAATCTTGATCTACTGTGGGGTACTGAATTTCAAATAGGAACGTAGTTATAAAGTTCTAGGTCATACCATACCAATCTGTAGTGGCTAAGAACAATTTTGCTTGAAGATACCAGTTGATAGGCATAGTATCTAAGCTTTTAATGAACTTATGTACCCACTGTTCTTTAGGAATCCTGCTCTAGGATTCCTCACAACTTTGCATATGGTCCCTAGGACAACTCTGACCTGTGTATCGAACTTCGAAGCCTTCATATTGGTATGAAAAGTGCACTGTCAACAAGGTGCGACATTGTATTCACTCCACGATGTTCTTCTTGTGGGATTCCCACCATCTAGCTAGCGTTGATTTCAAGGCTTCATCTAGTGCCAACAACCTCTGTTGTATTGGTACAATTCCTTCAAATTCAAGTAGAAATGTCTCTAAATTATTCAAGCCATTAAATGTAGGAAGATTACTTACTTCTATGCCAATCCAACAAACTTCCTTAGTTAATCTGGCACACCTCCGCGTAGAGACTTCATACATTTTGTTCTGCCAATTTTCCAATGCTTCTTCTGAATTTGACGAGCATGCACTCTCACTTCACCAACTTAGATTTCCATCTGCTATAGGATTAATATAATCCTATTTTCCTGCTATTAGTTTATAGATGTTCTCTAGCTCATAGGCGCAATCTTCTTCTCTTATGGGTCCTATTTATCTGTGACCTTCATCAGGGTCAAGAGGTGAAATGACCCTAAGGCCATCACCTTAAAATGTCATTCTTCTCTTCTTTAGGTCAACAATAGTCAAATTGTTGAAATCCCAATCAATACCCAACAACG
>ML861290.1:9137-24246 GCA_009831015.1 Picea engelmannii | reverse complement strand
TCAGCAGTTCAGTACTATATTGGTTTACAGTTCTAAGATTGATTTAATTGATCTATCTAACAGAATTTTTAAAAGACAGTATTATTCTGCTTTACTTCCCTATTCTAACACTAGTGACCTCTTAGAGCCCCAAAGGACTAAAGGAGGCAAGGGGAACTGTGTTGACTTTTCCAATATATATTTATATATTAAAAAGTAAACAACCCAATGGACTAAAAGTGCAAAAGCAATTTGCCACATCTCAAGCCTTTTCCATTAGTTAGATTGAGTGTGCCAATAAGGATATGGACAAGCATGTTAAGGTGAGAGCATGCCCACTTGGATTTGGACAAGCATGAGTACAAGTTGTCCCTAGATGATAGCTCGATAGGCTCTCTCCCTCTCTCTCTCTCTCTCTCTCTATATATATATATATATATATAAACCGAAGTCATCATGATGAAAACTACTACAAGTTGCTGGTAGACCATAGCTTGATAGACTATATATGACACACCCTCCTCTTGTACTCAAAATTCAAGCTGCACTTGCTCCCATTCACCTCAATTACATGGGTTGACATATGCATTATTTGAATGTAGATAGTTATTATGACTTGAAGGTGAACATGATGGTAAGCAGTGATTGACATGATCACGTGAAATGTCAGATTTGAAACCCCAAATCAACTCACAATATCTTTTAGAAATTAATTTTATACCTCCACCCAATGTTACTAGACACATAATCGACAAAAAAATGGCAAGGCAAAAGAGAAAAGAGTTTGAGTTGGATCAGGAAAAATGGCAAAAATCAGCAAATGCAAAAAAATAAAGATATGCACATATTTTGAATTAAAAAGACATTTTAAATGATAAGTATCAATTTTAATTGATATTCTATCATAATTTCTAAAGAATGAATTGTAATGTTTTGAGCTCTTTGAGGTAGTTGCATGAGACAGTTTATTTAAAGATTTCTGAACAGCACCAAGTAATGTAAGAGCAAAAGAGACATGGAACTTTGACTACTTCCACTGGGGAAAAATGTCATGTATGCCACAGTTGCAGGACCTCCTTTATCAGTAATCATAGGAACTATCTGTAGAGCCATGGCACATACAGCCCCTGCCTTTACTTTCTCATAACAAGTGAAGTAATATTTTCCCTGCTGGATAAAAGACCTATATGGATGTGAATATATAATTTCAATTCGTCAATCCTCAATCAAATGATAATGCTTAATTATAAAATTATAATTGATCTATTGACCAAAATTTCATGATTGGAAAGAATCATTTGTAAACGATGGACCTAATAAAGATGTAAAATTTCTACTATGACCCATAAATAACTGAATTCATAACCCCCTGGTTGTGAAGTCTCTTCCCCTGTTCCATGAAACTCAGTGCAACATAGCTTCACAGATTCTTTCTTATTTTATTGCAACATTGTTAATCCTATAGCTTCATTAAGATGCTGGATTAATTCCTTCGAAATAGAGGATCGATCTTTGTTATCAGTGTCCTCCAGAGTGCCCTTTTCTATTATTAAAACTGCCTGCAAAACCAGCTACATAAAAAGTTGTATTATATTCCACTCTGCGTTTCTGTTTCTATAATCCCCGACCACTCAGGGATGCTAATAAAATCTACTGTCTAGTTGATTCTTGACTTATCATTATGCTCTGAGAAATCTCTATACGAATTAGCGAAATCAGATCATATATTCATTTGTTTTCTGGTCACTTTTCCTAAAATGTATTGCCTGGGTAAATGAAACAGTACCATCCTTAAAAAAATTTCCTTCCACATTTACTACATTATTCTTTCTTGAACATCGACACTTTTTTCATTCGAATAAAATGTCTAGTGACGAGATTCTAAAAGAGTAGCGTTTTGACAAAATGCTTGAGGTTGCAATTTGGACCTATCTATACTGTTATTGGTGAAATCTGGATATGATTGACTCTAAAATTTTCAGCTTGAATTCAAAGTAAACTGATGCTACACTTAAATTCAAGGTAATCTATCTTTATCGACACTAAAGTTATGCACTCTGAAAGTGAATTTAACAGTTATTCTATGAAGCTGTCTTGCTTGGCTCCAGATTGGTTCCTATTTATATTTATTAAGTGTTGATGATTGCAGCTTCATGAGACATTCTCCAGATCCTACTCCTCTGGACTGAGTTGAGATGACGTGTGTGGTCTCTTGTCGTGCTCCTCTGGACTGAGTTGGGATGACTTGAGATGGTCTCCTGTTAGACTCCTATGGACTTAGTTGATTCGACTTGAAATGGCTCTCCAGATCGTACTCCCATGGATTTAGTTGAGTTAATTTGTTGAGAGTGATGTCCATGTGGTTGAGCACATGTGGACTTGTCCCTAGTGGCAGAGCACTAGAGGATGTGTGGGAGATCCCTTGCTATATTGTCTAAGAGTAAGATTATTGTGAAACCCTAATTTTGTTTGTGAAGGGTACAAGTCGGCCCCACCATGTAAAGATAATTAATAGTGTAAAGGATTAATTATATTATTGAGTTGTATAAGTCGGCCTTATTGTGCCAAAAGACACATCTATTGATGAGTTAGGTTATGTATTTATAGGAGATATACATCCCCATTGTGGATCATGTCTCATTCTCACTCAACGCATACTTGGAGAGCTATAATTTGGTGCGCACTTCTCTCCTGCGCAATCTTTCTTGGTCATAGAACACCCTCTTGTGTGTGCTAGGGTTTGCGGTGAAAGAGTGATCTTCTCTTGACTCTATAGCAAAGGATTGCTGGGTTTTTCCCTTGTTTGAGAAGGGTTTTCCTAGGATAACTTATTGTGTTCTTGTACATAGTTATTCTTCTTGTGATCTTGGTTACTGTAGCTTTTGTATATTGTATTGCTGCATTGTTTATGGTTCAAGTTCATGCTAAATTGAAAGAAACTACATGTCCTTGAGCTAAGCATTAAAAATTCAACATGGTATCAGAACAATGTTCCTGAAGAACCATTGCACAACCTATTCCAAGATAGCCGTCACCTTCTTGCCGCAAGTGCAAAAACGACCCCTTCCATTTTTCTTGTCAAGCTAGTTTTAGCACTTTCCCCTTGAACGCTGGGCCTAATTTTTTGCACAGGAAGGTACGGCCTAGTCCAACGCACCACCTGCAACTCTCAGATAAAAAATTAAAGAAGTTTTGATTTTCAGCCCTAGGGTTTCTACAGAGCGTTGGAGTATTTTTGCAGCTTGCTGAGGTTCCTTGGACTCTCTAGGGTTTCTTGTTGGCAGTCGTAAGTCCAACAAACCCCACAGAGACCTCCTCTTGAAAAACGCTAGGGTTTCTAGCCTAGCCGTTAGGGTTTGTGAAGAATCTGCAAGCCACGAGGAACAACACTTTGGTGGAAGATAGACTTGATGGAACAAGCAATTTCAGCTCCTGGAAGTCAAGATTACACATCACTCTGGAAGAGGATGACCTATTGAGATTGATAGGAAAGACTCTACCAGCAACAACAACCGATGAAGAGAAGGATGAATGGAAGACAGACGATGTCAAAGCTAGGAAGATAATCATCTATTCAATAAGAGATCATCTACTACCTCACATCTCTACCTTGAAGACAACTTATCAAATGTATGATGCACTGAAGACAATGTTTGAGAGGAAAAACACTAACAAAGCTCTCACATTGAAACGCTAACTTCAAAATCTTAAGATGACGAAAGCTGACACCATTGCTACCTTCTTTATGAATATTTCAGAGATTAGAGATCAGTTAGGTGCCATTGCAGAAACCATAACAGACAGAGAGCTTGTCATGATTACTCTCAATGCTCTTCCAAGACATTGGGAACCATTCATTCAAAGTATCAGTGGAAGAGCAGATTTACCTCAGTTGATCATCTATGGGCGGACCGCACTCAGGAGGACCAAAAGCAAGATTGAGCATGATTGTAGACTAAGGTAAGTTTTGTACTGCATTCCTTATTTGATTTCATCATTACTCTGCAGTATCTTGCATTTGATAAATGAAGGGTATTATCCCTGGTATGGGAGCAACCCTCATGACTTGGACCATTATCCCTGGTACGGGAGTCCAATTTTTCTTGATTGGTTATTATCCCTAGTATAGGAGGCCATTTTGGTTGTTATCCCTACGGGAAGGCTCCCTACGGGAAGGCCATCTTGGTTATTATCCTAGTACGGGAGGCAAAATTTCTGTATTGAGGCAGGGAACAAGAGGGAGTACACCGTTCCTTATAACCCTCAACAAAATGGAGTTGCAGAGAGGAAGAGCAGATCCATTGTTGAGGCAACCAAAGCGATGATACATGATCAGAATCTACCTATGATTCTGTGGGCAGAGGCATCCATGACAGTTGTGTACGTTCAATACATGAGTCCTCGTAAGATTCTGAAGAACATGACTCTTGAAGAAGCTTTCATTGGAGTGAAGCCTGAGGTTGGACACTTCAGGATATTAGGGTGTCCCATATACTTTCATGTACCTAAGGAAAAGAGGACCAAGCTAGACCCTTCAAGCAGAAAGGGTACATTTGTGGGGTACAATGAATCTTCGAAGGCATACCATATATAGATCCCTAGTTAGAGACAAATTGAGGTTAGCAGAGATGTCACCTTTGAGGAAGAGATAGCCTTTCGAAGATCCAGAGAATCTCAGATGGAAATTGATAGCGAGAAGAAAGAAGAGACAGTACCTTCTCCCCCTTCAACAGTTCAGAGGGAGACAATTATTGATCCAGTTGATCTCATAGCTCCAGTTGATGCTCCTAGAGACATTGTAGTAGGCCAGAAGAGGCCTGCATGGGCTCGACAAACTCTGCAGGAAGCAGAGGGACATGTAGCTCCTCATGGTACAATCCGAGAGATCAAGAGACTACAAAGATTTTTGAGCTATGTTTTAGCTATGAGCCACATCATTGATACTGAACCTTCTTATCATGGAGAAGCAACAGGTCAGCAGGTTTGGCAAGATGCCATGATCGAAGAGTATCAGTCCATCATGAAGAATGATGTGTGGGATATTGTTCCAAGATCGATAGGGAAGTCTGTAGTGACTTCCAAGTGGATCTATAAGATCAAACATGCAGCTGATGGAAGTGTCGAGAAGTACAACACGAGATTTGTGGCCAGAGGATTCTCTCAGGCGGAGGGAATAGATTATGGGGAGATATTTGCTCTTGTTTCCTGATACACTTCCATCTGTACTATTATTTCCCTTGCAGCATCCATGAGTTGGAGACCACAACAAATGGATGTGAATACAACCTTTCTCAATGGAGAGATTGAGGAAGAAATTTACATAGAGCAACCAGATGGATTTGTGATACATGAGGAGTCTCATTTGTGCAGGTTGAAGAAAGCCCTGTATGGACTAAAGCAGGCACCTCGAGCATGGTATGAGAAGATTGATGGATACTTGATGAGTTTGGGATTCAACAAAAGTGTTGTTGATCCCAACCTATACTACAACATTGTTGGGGACGAGTGCCTAATTTTGGTCCTATATGTTGATGACTTGTTCCTCACTGGTTCAGAAAGCCTTATTGTTCAATGCAAGCGTGCATTGGCTTTTGAATTCGAGATGAAGGACCTTGGTATGATGCACTACTTCTTGGGACTAGAAGTGTTGCAGAGGACTGATGAGATTTTCTTGATTCAGTGGAAATACACAGTGGAGATATTGAAGAAATTCGGGATGACAGACTGCAAGTCCATGCCTACACCGATGGTGATGAATCTGAAGAAACTGAGCAAGACTTCTTCTGATTCAGGCGAGATTGATCCACATCTTTACAGACTACTGATTGGATTATTGATGTATCTGGTTAACACCAGACTTGATATATGCTATGCAGTGAGTGTACTTAGTCAGTTTATGAGTTAGCCGAGACAGACACATTGGATAGTAGTGAAGCATGTGTTGAGATACTTACGAGGCACAATTGGCTATGGATTGAGATATGCCTCTAGTGTAGACATGAGATTGCAGGGATATGCTGTGCAGATTGGGCAGGGAGTGCAGTGGATCGGAAGAGTACCTCCGGTTGTTGTTTTACTTTGGGATCTGCCATGGTTTCCTGGTGTAGTAGGAAACATACTTCTGTGGCTTTGAGTATCGCATAAGCAGAGTACATTGCATTATGTGTGGCAGTCCACGAAGCAGTGTGGCTTTGCAAGCTCCTTGTAGACTTATTTGGACATGAGATGGATTCCACCGTTATCCATTGCGATAACTAGAGCTGTGTGAAGCTCTCAGAGAATCCTGTGTTTCATGATAAATCAAAACACATCGAGATCAAATACCATTACATCAGAGATATGGTGCAGAGTAAAGCAGTACATGTGCAATACCTTTCTACACACGAGTAGGTTGCAGATGTCTTCACCAAACTACTTGTTAGGACGAAGTTCGAGTACTTCCGTGAGAGACTTGGCCTGGTGGAGAATGCCTCCCTAGCTGAGAGGGAGTGTTGATGATTGCAACTTCACAAGATATTCTCCAGATCGTACTCCTCTGGACTAAGTTGAGATGATTTGTGAGAACGCCCATGTAATGGGTGAGTCATGCTCCTCTGGATTGAGTTGAGATGATGTGTGTGGTCCCTTGTCGTGCTCCTCTGGACTGAGTTGAGATGACTTGAGATGGTCTCCTATCGGATTCCTATGGACTTAGTTGAGTCGACTTGAGATGGCTCTCCAGATCGTACTCCTATGGATTTAGTTGAGTTAGTCTGTTGAGAGTGACATCCTTGTGGTTGAGCACATGTGGACTTGTCCCTAGTGGTAGAGCACTAGAGGATGTGTGGGAGATCCCTTGCTATATTGTCTAAGAGTAAGATTGTTGTGAAACCCTAAGTTTGTATAGTGAAGGGTACAAGTTGGCCCCACCATTTAAAGATAATAACTATTGTGTAAAAGATTAATTATATTATTGAGTTGTACAAGTCAGCCCTATTGTGCCAATAGACATATCTATTGATGAGTTAGGTTATGTATTTATAGGAGAGATACATCCCCATTGTGGATCATGTCTCATTCTCACTCAACGCATACTTGGAGAGCTGTAATTTGGTGCACACTTCTCTCCTGCACAATCTTTCTTGGTCATAGAGCACCCTCTTGTGTGTGCTAGGGTTTGTGGTGAAATGGTGATCTTCTCTTGACTCTATAGCAAAGGATTGCTGGGTTTTTCCCTTGTTTGAGAAGGGTTTTCCCATGATAACTTCTTGTGTTCTTGTGCATGGTTATTCTTCTTGTGATCTTGGTTACTTCAACTATTGTATATTGTATTGTTGCATTGTTTATGGTTAAGTTCATGCTAAATTGAAAGAAACTACATGTCCTTGAGCTAAGCATTAATAATTCAACATTAAGTACTCTTCATAATGTCAGATTCATTTTATTGGTGGATTTCTGGTTTAAGAGGGTATAATTTCATACTGAACGTTTTTTAATATTGTTTATGCATAGAGCTAAAGGCAGTATGTTCTCTTGATTTGAGTTATTCTTTTGAAAAGATGATTTCTATGGGAAAGAACATTCATGTATGAGATATCTTGCTCTTTTAATTCAGTTGCCATGCTTGAAAAAAAATTCATGAAGGAGGTTTGTGTACAAATGATATATTAATGTATTTACCTCTTGTTGATCTCAATCTAAATCTGGGACTCTGAATTTTTTTCTCTTTTGAATAGGATCATTGTAATGAGACTTGTATAATTTTGTTTTCATACTGAAATATAATTTTTTTGACAAAGATATGAATTCTCTGCTTCTATTGCAGAACCTGAAGTTTTGAAAGAAGTGAAGCAAAAGCTAGAACTTGGGGCAGTGAAGTTCGAGGTAACGAAGACTGTTTTCTGACAATTGTTGTTTGCACACCTTTATAGTTGATTGTACTCTCTGTTGCAATCTAGATTCCAAAGATGACATATTGATTTAACTGTAGGCTCTACGTGATCGAGACCGTTCACCGATGAAGGTATGTGCTTTTTGTCCCTGGGGTTTGGAGTTCGCATTGAAAATTATAAGGCAGCTAAGGCCAATCACTCAATGCTGATAATTATATGGCATGATGAGAAATGAACCCTTTGTGGCCTTTCAGTCAATTGGATTTTAAAAATATAACTAGTACTGAGAAAGAAAAATGTGCGCCACTTGTATTAGTATTCCTATGATGCCTTGGCTTCTGACATGACAAGTTAAAACAATTTTTGTGCCTTAATTTTCAGTCACAGGTGCAAGGATTGGGAAGCTTGGAGAGACGCATTCTGGATGTCAATAGGAAACGCCTCAAGGTTGTCAAACCTGGGTCAAAGACTTCTTTTCCAAACACAGAGATTCGTGGCTCATATGCTCCTCCTTTCCATGTAAGTTTCTGGTCAAGATGGATTTTCAAGAATATAAAATCTACTTGATAGCCTTCAATTGAATAGTTTATATAATTTGGATATGTGGGGATCCTAGAGAAGACACATCGTTACAGACTCTGAAGGTGTTTTTAATAATAACAAATTATAGAATTACAAAATGTAAGAATGTATGCTCGTTTTCCCTTTCTTTTGTCCCTTCTTATTATGAGTAGATGCTTGTTTTTCATTCTGTATTCTAACAATTTGATTGCTATAGTTGTTGATATAGCTATTCTTATTCAAGTGGCTGGAAACCTGGAAAACTAATGTAGGCCTACTTTGAAAACATTAGAAAGATGCAAATTTCTTGTACCCCTACGTAATTCTTTCAGTTCATTCGTTTGGTCACCATACTTTTGTCATTAAAATTTGACTGGAAAGATCTAGTCTTAACTGCCAATGTTATTAAGTGTTATTACAACATAGCTTACAGGAGTCCACATTTATCACTGAAATTTTGGATGGTAGACATTGCTTGTAAAATATGTTAATCATTTTGGGCTCTAGTAAGCAGAAAATTTTCTTAAGTAGTTGTACTTGATAATAATAATTTTCATCCAACTTATCCTCAATAAGATTGCATGATGTTTTTTCTAAATGTGCAACTAATATCTTGTGAGACACTCAACCCATTTTCCCAATCTGTGTCTTTTTCATATGATCCTGTGTTTAGGATGGAATAATTTTTTGTTGAATGATGAAATGTCTTCAAATGTAACACGTTTTAGTTGTTCTAAAGTTGAAGGCCATTTAATTGCTTCCAGACTGCTTAAATTTGAAGGCCATTTAATCTGCCAGCTAGTTTTTATCAAGAAAATTCCTTACCATTATGCAAAATCTTAATTGTCCACACATATTTGGGTTGACTATTAAGTTCCCAAATGAGCCAATACTCAATTGAGTTGAAATGTCTATTTGGACTAAAATTGTGTATAAAGATAACAACTCAAGCAAACCATGAGCACACAATTAAGGGAAAAGTTGTAGTGTTAACATGAATTATGGATTATATATATATTAGACACCTATAATAAATAGGACCCTGCAGTTCCATGAGGGATTGCCAGGAAGCAATTCTCACAAGTCTATTTGATATCCAGTACAATGATTCATCATGCAATTATACATATGGAGGTTAAGTCATTGTGATGAATACACACTTAACATGTCTCTAACTTATAATTTGGTTACTTATATGCACCAAACCCAAAAATATGGTCTGATTAAAAGTCCTCCAAACTCTCTAACTTCTATCTTCTATACTATCAGCAAATAATAGTGGCTTATTGTTACAATCATAACCAATGTCCATGCCTTTGAGATTACATTAATATCAGAAAAAACGAAAAATGTCATCACTGGCATCATAAGTAGCTGTTCACTTCTACTTAGGTAGCTCGATCATCTGATCTGCCCTGAGTGCTAGCCAGCACCAGGTCAGCGGTTTGATTTCTCGGGCAGCTGCTTGGGAGTTGGTGGCAGTATTATCTCTGGGTAAACTGGTTTTTTAGTCTGCCCACCAGAGGAGTGAGAGTGTAGTAATATTATCCTCAGGGGGTAGGATTTCACTGTCATAATGGAAAGAAAAGAGTAGATGTTCACTTCTACATCATAGTCATCATAAGTCGAGAAACCAAAGGTTCACCCCCTCATGCTCCTCAAGCTGTATAAAACCAATCTGACCAGAGAATGCTTGTTTTGACAAATTATCCGCCTGTTACAACCTGATCCAATAAAGGTCTCATAGCTCTGTTTTGAATCCTGCAAGTACCTTTTGACAACTCAATCACCAATCTAGAATCACCGAACACTTAAAGATTGTCTTATGTTCTTTTCCAGAGAAAACTTCAGCAGAGGCAACAGTCTGTAATTCAACCCAATTGTTAGTGCCTGCACCCAGTTGAATCTTGAAAGAAAAGTTAATGCTGTCAGATAAGAACAGTGCACCTCCAGATCCACAAGGACTAGGATTGCCTTGGCTAGCATCATCAAAATAAGCCTATCCTCTTGACTTGTCTATATAAGGTGTATCACTTTAGCTTGGTGTAGTGTCCCCAAGGCCGAGCCCTGTTGTAAATCATGTTCTGAAAGGAATTGTAATTATGTTTTATAGGCTGGTGAGCCAAGTTTTTATAAGCTGGTGGCTTATGTGTTTGTTAGGCCAGGAGCCTAAGTGTTGAAGGCCAGGAGCCTGCTGTTGTATATGTAATCACGCAGAACAAATTAATAAAAATTTGTAAACACCGCCAGGTGCAGACCGACCATGATGAATGAGTGAAGGGGGACTGAGCTTCCACAGAGAAGGCAAGGGATTAGGGGCTGGAAGGTGGGAAAAGTGGCTAAGTGTTAAGCATAGGGGGCTTCAGCCTTGGGAATAATATTTTAATATTATTCCAAAAAGGCACGAACATTTTGTGTTTTATCCTAAGTTCCTAACCATGAGGAAGGTGATGCGTGCTGGGTAAACGCATGCAGTTTCCAGGGCGACAAGTGTCAGCCCCGACCCATGCAAATAAAATGGCGAAGATGAGACATGATGGGGGTTCTCCTCCATTCCACCCGAAAGCCTGAGTGCATACGAGTTCTGAGCGGTACGACGGATCCAACCTCTGCAGAAAAACCTCGTACATATTCTGAACTGAAAATCCTGTGTTTGTCTGGAGAATCGGTGTGTATTCTCTATCTGAGATCGAGCCTGTGCGTGGGGTCTCTATCCCAAAGTCATGACCGTGAGCCATTCGACCATTGTTGAGCCTGTAGGAAAGCCGCGTCAGTTTTCCCTGTTGATTGTTGTGGCCACGCTGTGCTGGACTGCGTGTGGCTTGTTGGCCAGTGGAGCAACACTCTCTCCAGGAGAGAGAGTGTATAGAGGAGGGAGAGAACTCCTGGAAGGAACCTTGTAGCTGCCACAGAGCTCGGAGACTTCCGGTTCGGCCTGTTGCTGTAACCCAAGGCAAGGGAGGTTAGCAGCCGAAGGACTGTCCAGGTGACAGAGAAGGCGTATACTCTTGGGGTGGAACAGGCATGTGGGGAATGAGGGTTTGTGGGCAGTGAGCGTGAGAGGTTCCTGGGAGAGAATCCCACCCTTGTGGCTGTGCTGTTTCCCTGTAACCTCAGCCTAGCCTAGGATTCCTTGTCTTGGGGTGGAGCTTAGTCCCAGCTCGGGGGTGACCCACTGTTAAGCTGATGAACAATGCGGTCTTAAGGCTGGGAGTTTTGTGGAAGGCCTGCACTTGGTTGGTGGAATCTACCACTGTTCAAAGATAAGTACCAGATGATGCTTTAATTATGTTTCTGTATCTCTGTGTATTATAATCATCATGTATTCTGCTATGTATATGAATTGATGTTAAATAGTATTGATTGTTGATTATGGTAGTAAATCGTATGATTACTCTGTGTTGAATGTGTTTAACTTGTTTTGAATGCATGTGATTAATTGTGAGTGAGAATGTTGTTATTCCACGTAGTAACCCCTACACAGTAGTGAGTGAAAAGTGGTGCTACAACTTGGTATCAGAGCCAAGGTTTCGACATTGAGCCTAGATGGGCCAGTTGAGTGGTCTTTGGACCGAGGGTGTGAGGAGAAATTGTGTCTGGAGGACCAATTTCGAACTCTGGTAAGCTCAGGAGGTATAGCGGTGTGCGAAACCGCAGCCGGTGTGGTCTATGGCCACAGGGAGAGAGGACTCCACACCAACAGTGCTGGAGCCTTAGGATCTGTTCGAGAGGGAAGGTAAACCCTCGTGACCGTCGGATCTGGAAAATGTGTGCAGGGATTAAAATCCCTTTTGAAATGCACAGGAGTGTGGGAATCGCGATATGTAAAATCTCGAAAACCCGAAAAACCGTGGAGATCTACGTGGTAGATCTGGGAGGAAGGCTCGACCGTTAGATCTGGCGGAGTCGCGCTCGAGTTAGTCGCGAAACCTTTCGGATTTCGCAAAGTCGGGAGATGGGAAGTGAGGGAGGTGAACACCTCTAAAAACCCGAAACTCGAAATCCCGAAACGATCCACACCGTAGACTGTAGGAAGGGAGTTGACCGTTCGATTCAGCGAAGGAGTAAACCGTATTTTTTTTTCGGGATTTCAGCAGATGTAAGTTCGAAACGTGGGGTGCACGAACTCCCGATGCCCGATTGGATTTTGCTTGGAATGGATGTGGGCGCATGAATGTGTACCGCGTGCCAGTGAGTCGAGAATACAGGCGAGAGTGGTGGGACCTGAAGACGTCACCGAAGGTGACGTGGACCTTCCTGAATGTACCACGTGCCACTGTGGTGAAGGGCAAAAGCGGTGTTGTGGGCCCGGAGAATAAAGTAATTCGCGATTTCGGAATTCGCAAAGGAGGAGCACGAAGGCTCAACACTCCAACTCGCGAAGTCACGAGTTGGCGAAGAAAGTGCTAGCACTTAGCCCTAGCCTACGGTCATGTGTAGCAGGCGCTAGCGAGGAGGGAGCCATACTCGTATCGCATCTCGGGTATCAGTGTTTGGAGGAAATGAGTCGAGGGTCTTCGACTCACAAACTTGCGAGATCGTGAGTTGCGAAAGGGTGACTTTGGTTACGAAGATTTAACTGTTGGATCTTCATGGACCGAGATTTCGAAGTTCCGAAGTCCCGGAATTTGCAGAGCTGGACAGAGCTCCGAAAACTTTGTGAAGTCAAAATGTTTTTCTTGTTCACGTTGGCTTATGAATGTTGTAAGTTTTCTTGAAGGTTTAAAGGCCTGACAAACTTCGGTTGACTGCACGCTATGTGTGAAGAGTTCAACGAGTGTCAGGACAGCTGAAAACTGACGCCAAGTATGGAATTGGAAGAGGTGCAGATTGCCTTCGAAACAGAAGACAAAAGAGAAGGAAAGGATGTCAACTTGGGAGTCGAAGGAACAAACTCTATTGGGCACAGAAAAGAGATAGATAAAGAGGGACGCATGATGAAACTCATTGAAAAATTGTAGAAAGATGTCCAGGCTCGTCGAGTTGATAGCCGAAAGCTCATGAAAATCAGGGATTGGCAGGGTGAATTCAACTTAAAAATGTTGAAGAGCCTAGAAAGAATAGAAAAGAAATTGGAAAAAGAGAGTGACACAAACAAATCAAGAAGTGTCAGAACCCCTGAGAGCAGAAGAAGATCGAGGAGTGGTAGAAGACATTACCGTCTCTCCCCGAAGCATTCTGGCAAGGAGACACACATTAGTTCAAGCCCGTCCCCTACCAGAAAACATCAAAAATCTGGAAGGGATGAATTGAAAGGGGAAATCAACAAGATTAAACCGCCTACATTCGATGGTGAACATAAGAAGGAAGAAGATGCCAGAACATGGTTGCTGGGTATGAAGAAATACTTCCAACTGTAGAAGGAAGAATTGCAATGTATCAGTTGAAAGGAAAAACATCCATGTGGTGGGATCAGTTGGTGCAGGTGCAACACATCAGAGAGAAAGAGGTCACGTGGAAGGAGTTTAAGAGGTATTTCAAGAAGAAATACCTAACCAAAAGATACTATGACAGAAAGATGAAGGAGTTCTTCGAACTCAAGTTGGGCAGCATGACCATTGATGAGTATGAACGCAGTTTTCTAGAACTACTGAAGTATGTTCCGTTCATCAAAGACGAGGCTGTCAAAATTCAGAGGTATCTGAGTGGTCTGCCACCTTCCATTGGTGACAAGATTCAATATGACGATCCTAAGACCATGGAAAAAACCATAAGAAGGGCAAAGTGCTTATACGAATAGCAAAGAGAAAAGCCTACCTTTCAGAAGGCTTGGGATGACCAGAAGAGGTTTAAGAAAGAACAGAGGCAGAAGGGAAACATGCCTCCCTTTTTCAGGATCAGTCCTTGGGGACAATCATCTTTTAGAGAGCCCAGGAAAGTGAAGGGAGTGAGCAGATGCCAAGACCGCCACCAATGGAGTGTTGGGGCTGTAAAGGGAATCATAGGTACAAAGACTGCCCCCACAGAAAAGATAAAGCGAGAACTGTCCATACTGTTCAACAAGTTGAAACAGTGGAGGATATGGGCAGCAGAATGTCGAGGATCTACGTAGCCCTGGACAACAAACAAGCATAATTTCAATCGCACATGATTGAAGTAGAAGGTACGATCAACAACTGACCACTTGTTATTTTAATTGATTCAGGGGCTAACCATAGTTATATAGATCCTAGAGTGGTGGAAAGTTTGCATTTAACAAGAAGCAAACATGAAAAGTCTTGGCTAGTGAAGTTGGCCACATGAACCAAAAGGAAGGTCATTGAATTGGTTAAGTCCTGTTCAGTAGACATGAAAGGAATGAGCACTAAGGCTGAATTGAACATTCTGCCTTTAGGCTCATACGATTGCTTAATTGGGATGGACTGGTTGGACCAACACCATGCCCTTCTGGACTACTGTAACAAGAGGTTTACATGCCTGAACGAAGAGGGAAATCAGGTAACAGTCCAAGGAATTCCTAGAGCCGTGGCTGTTAGGGAAATCTCAGCCATGCAACTGAAGAAATGTTACCGGAAAGGCTGTCAATTATTTGCAGCTCAGGTGGAAGAAGCATCCTGAGATGTAGTCTCGAATCTGGAAGACCACGAGGTACTCAAAGAGTTCAAGGACGTATTTCAGGAGGTACCTGGACTACCTCCGAAGAGGGACATCGATTTTTCTATAAATTTGATGCCTGGAGCAGCTCCAGTTTCGAAGGC
>ML861288.1:10955-24247 GCA_009831015.1 Picea engelmannii | reverse complement strand
CACATGGTGTTTTTGGAGGCCGCCCTATATATTGGGAACGCATCCCAATGTAATGACACATCCCTATGCATGGATCCCAAGGTATGCACAAATCTAGAGACACATATTTCGAGATAGGGCATGGATCCTGAGGCTGTATGGATGGTACGAAAGTATGTTCAAGGACAAGCTTAGTTGGTGTTGCACCATAAAGCATGCCAAATGGTACCTTGATGGAATTTCAAGTGTTTTATATCAATTCTACACGATTTTTCGCAAGGATCGTGAATATGAGGTTTTTTTTGTGATTTGAGGTCATTTGTAAAACTTTTTTCTCAATTTTTCAATAATGGGCATTTAACGCATTGTTTTACGTGCCAAAGAGCGTGAAATTGAGCTAGTTTGGAAATTGGTCGACTTTATAATCAAAAGTTTCAGAATTTTGCAAGGATTTCAATGGTGAAGTTATTTTCTTGTTTTGAGTAATTGAATTTAAGAACATCCATTAAATTGGAATATGTGAGTCATTTTACATGCATTTTTGGTACTTGAGATGGAGAAGGCAATTTTCATTGGATTGAAGGGAACTTAAAGATGAAAGGTTCCTAGAAGATTTACTAGAAGATTCTACTTCTAGAAGGTTCCTCCTATAGAATGTTCTTAGGTGGTCAGTAGCACTATATAAAGGGATTCGAACAATGTAATGGGACAAGTTGAGAAGTATTGTATTTGGAGTTGAAGCTCAATAGGAGGATGCCCCCTCGAAGAGGAAAGTGAACAGGAGATAATCCCTTCCATAATAGGATCCATTGTATGGTGTTTCCCTACCTCAAGGGTTTCTATAATAATAAAGGATATTTTGCATATTGTTCTTGGTATATATTGTGGTGATTATATTTGTAGATCTTTGGTTCTTAAGAGATAGCCACCTAGATACATATTATTTTATAGTGAGACGAATCTCGTTGTAAATATTTCAAAGCCTTTAGACAATAATATGGACAAATGTATTGTCTTGTAAACAACTAAAGGGATACATATGGATCGAATTGTCTTAGACAACATTCTTGATTCTGAAGAACTGGAAGCGAACGAACAGAATGATGCAGGCAGTTGGAACATGTAGTTCAATAGCGGAAAGAGTATCGAAGTAATGCAAGAATTTCTAGAGCTGGTAAAGGAGAAATAATCCTCTTCAGAAAATAAGAGGCATAAAGGTGCATGATATAATCATGTTTTAAATACTATGTCATGTTCGTGAAGATGTATAACTTGAACAAAAGCAAATCAGGTACAAATTATAACAGTACAAGAAGAATTGTCTTTCAAGGCAGAAGCAACAATAGACAGAGTATTCATTTAGGGACTTCTACAGATACATAAAGCAGAACAAAGAGTCCAAATGGGAAAAGCATAGATCAACATTCGACTTGGTTTCATATTGGTCGAGATGGACTATCTTCAACAAAAGGAGATGGGAGTGGATGTTGAAATACAGGTACAGGTATAGAAAAGATTCAGTGAACATGACTTTTGTTGTCAAGGAATCTATGAGCCAGAATCGGAGCTATATATCATATTAGTTACAATGCCAAAGGCCAGAGTTAAATATATATTCCAAACAAGTAGATAGAGGTGTACTTATCTAGTACCTAAGATCGATCACCCAAGATGAAGACTTAATTCCAAAAGATCAACAAGATGGAAGAGTGAAAAATCTTCATCACTAAGTTATTGGATATGAACATTTCAGTAAGATGGAAGAGTGACATAAAGTTATCATCACTAAGTTGTTGAATATCTATACTTTTCGAGGTCCAAAAGTTCTTCAGTGGGAAGGTGTGATCCAGAAGGATATGAGGAATGCTCACAGAGGTCCAGGAGGATTCGAAACGCTCACAAAGGTCCCAGGGGATCCATAAATGCTTAAAATTTGATGTCTCAAATTGTCCCAAAAATGAAATCAATGTGTAGAGCTCGTTGTTAGCTTTCCAACAGGTCAAACGACAAGTCAAATGGAGTTTGTATGCAAAAGTTAAGGGCAATCAAAGTTCGAGTCGACCAGGTCAAACTCAAAAGTCAAAAGTCAAAGGGGTAAAAAGGACATGTGTCATGTATGTACTGTGACACATGGCACAACTGTACAAGTGACATGGCCATACCCCAAGGTGCCACATGGACTGATAGTATAGTTGACTGGGAAAATGAGTTGGAAGATTATACCTCCACATGGTCCAATGTTTCATCGACACGTGGCACAGGTTCAACGAATGAGAGGATGCCACATGGCAGCCTCTCACTGGACAGTAATCATTAAGGTTGTGTAAAATTATTTTGGAGTCAACAAGGTTTGACCCCATGAACTCCATAGTCTCCATGCCTTAACAAAGTCTCCCCAACCAACAAGCCATATGATGGGTCTTAACCATACTATGGCATACATTATATTTAAAATCATGTAATGATTTGTTTGGGGGACGAAAGGGGTTGAGGGTTAGCCCCAGCCCCAACCCCTGGTCTTGTATTACCACACAACCACACATGTCCGCGGAAAGGGGGTTTAACCTTATATGTGCGGGAGTTATAAGTTATAACATATATATGTGTGTGTGTGTGTGTGTGTGTATTTGATATATATATGCGATATATATCAAATACAACCAACTGATATGGTTTTATACCCATAAAATTAATGCATGGAAGCGTATGGAACCCCCGACCTCCACCTTTTTAGCGGGAGGTTTTAACCAACACACTAACACCCCATATTTAGCGGAGATTCTGCCAAATATAGTAATGAAGTTACCACAAATTCCACGTAGTGTTTTTGGAGGACGCCCTATATATTGGGAACACATCCCAATGTAATGACACATCCCTATACATGGATCCCAAGGTATGCACAAATCTTGAGACACGGATTTAAAGATAGGGCATGGATCCCGAGGTTGTATGGATGGTATGAATGTATGTTCAAGTACAAGCTTAGTTGGTGTTGCACTGTAAAGCATGCCAAATGGTACCTTGACGAAATTTCAAGTGTTTTATATCAATTCTACATGATTTTTTGCAAGGATCGTGAATATGAGGTATTTTTTGTGATTTGAGGTCATTTGTAAAACTTTTTTCTCAATTTTTCAATAATGGGCTTTTAACGCATTGGTTTACGTGCCAAAGAGCGTGAAATTGAGCTAGTTTGAAAATTGGTCGACTTTATAGTCAAAAGTTTCAGAATTTCGCAAGGATTTCAATGGTGAAGTTATTTTCTTGTTTTGAGTAATGGAATTTAAGAACATCCATTAAATTGGAATATGTGAGTCATTTTACATGTGTTTTTGGTACTTGAGATGGAGAAGGCAATTTTCATTGGATTGAAGGGAACTTAAAGATTAAACAAAAGTATGTAATTTGAGTTCTTTTATTTTATGTTGAGTAATATCACTATCATTAAGCAAGCTAATCTTTAGTTTATGAGTTTTTGGGTTCAAAGCACATCATCATAATTATGCAAAGCACCCCAATACGATGAGTAAATTATTCTGGATCAAGTTAGATATTGCATGTATATATGTGAAGCAATAAGTGGTGTCTAAGGATTTTCAGATTATTATTGATCAAGACCTCCTATTTAGCTTTGATATCGTTTCTTTATTCACCAAAATACCAATTTTAGAAGCCCTAACCCTGATCTCCAAACTCGTAGACCTTGAAACTCTTAACCTAATCGAAATTTGCCTCTCTTGTACCTTCTTCACCTTCAAATGGATTTGCTATGAACAAACCAAAGGTACAACCATGGGGTCATCCTTATTGCTAGTGTTTACTAATATACTTGTGGAGCATTTTGAGACTTTAGCCTTAAACAGGTTTCATCTCAAACCTAAATGTTGGTTTCGATTTGTAGATAGCATGTTTGTTATTTGGTCTCATGGCCATTCCAACTTGATATCTTTCTCTAACCACCTTAATAGCCTTTCCCCTCACATCCAATTCACTATGGAAACCAAAAAGGACAACTCCATCCCCTTTTAAAAAGTTTTGATCTCTTATCTTTCCGATGGCTCCCTTTCCCACCAATTTTATAGGAAGAAGACGCATACCAATAGATACATTCATGCTAGTTCCCACTATCATCCAACTCAAAAATATGTTGTCCTTAAAACCTTGATTACTCAAGCCAACCACATATCTACCCCACAATTTCTCACAGAGGAAAAATCCCACCTAACCAAGGCTCTTTTTTCCAATGTCTACTCTCTCTTTCAAATCAATCAAGCATTCCTCTCAGCGAGAAAACCTAAACCAAAAACACCCTCATCCTTCTCCCCTCTGTGTGTTGTCATCTCCCTTCCCTATATCCAAGGCACCACCAATCATATCTCAAAACTCTTGGCTAAGAAGAATATCAAGACTTTATTCAAACCCTATAAAACCCTCAAACAGCTATTTAGAACTGCTAAAGATAAATCCAACCTGATGCTTGGCCCAGGAATTTACCAAATTCCTTGCTCCTATGGAAAAACTTACATAGGTCAAACGGGTAGATCCTTCAAATCCTATCTTAAAGAGCATATAGTTAATACTACCCACAATCGAATCTCCAAATCAGTTATCTCTGAGTACTCCTTTAAATCCAAGCATATGATTTGCTTTGACAAAACTAAAATTCTAGCCTCAACCCCTTATTTCTCCTCATGCCTCATTCAGGAAGCTCTTTAAATTGAAAAACATCTTAATTATTTTAATCGGGAAGATGGATACAAACTTAGGCAATCCCGGAAGCCCACCATTCATCACCTTGATCATTAGGCCACATTTGTCCAGTTTTTAGTCACCAAATTGTCTCCATCCTTTCCCTCCTCTTCGTATTTTCGCTTTGATTTTTTCCTCACAATCTAATTGTTCCTTTTGGTTTATCATCTCACTGAAGCCTGCTTATATCTTTGTTTTCTCTTTGCCTTTTCAATTTATTTCTCCTACTTTATTTTCATTATTATCATTTTATATTAACAATACTATTTAATTATAGAAGGAATCGTATCATTTTTATGATTAATCTATCTCAAAATCTTGTAATATTTCATTATTATCATCTCATATTAATAATACTCTTTAATTATAGAAGGAATATTATCATTTTTATGATTAAGTTATCTCAAAAACTTTTAATACTTCATTATTCTCAACAACCCAATTTACTTCTTTCATTAATATTTTATCTGAACGATTAATTGGAATATTATTTTAATTTCTTTTACTTTATTATCATTATTATTATCTCATATTAACAACATTAATTAATTACTGAAGAAAAATTGTCATTTTATTAATACTTTATTATTCTCATCAATTTAATTTACTATTTTCATTAATAGTTTATCTCAACGGCTAATTCAAATACTTTATTCACATCATCCTTATTCCTCTCTTCAATGGTCGTTTACCGATCTTCCTCTTTAAATACAACCTTCAACACTATTTTCTAACATATTGATTTCATGTGTTCCTGGAGATGGGTGGAGTATCCACTCAAAACGTTGGATGTTTCAAAACCTCGTACACGGGTTTTATCCAAAGCAATTCTCTAACATTATGAATAACTGTGGAAACCTACATACTCATATGTTTTGTTTTAAAATGTGTAGAGGAAAGGTATATAAACCATATCTTCATGTGGAACATTCATTAACATCACAACAAGGTATAAGTTCTTTATATGGTCTTTAGGAATGAAGGATTTGTCTAGGTTGAACCGGGGTGAAATCCTCTCAAGGTTCTTAGGCAAATCATGGAGCTGACCTCCCAAGTTAAGAGCTCATTGGGACATCCATGCAGCTATGCAAGGTTGGTTAACATCCAATTGGCCATGTACCAACTAATTCAAAATCTCACCAACTATTGCATTTAGTTCAAGTCCAAAGGGTGGAGATCCAGGTAATTTTGGAGGCAATGGTGGTATTTGGTCCAAAGGATAAGGGATTTCCCGCAAGGCAAGTCCAAGCAAGTCCTCTACAAAATCAACAAGAACTGCTTAGGGATTTTTGATACAAATTTTACAAGCAGGCCCGCATCTAGGTAGCACAGGTGCTACAATAGCTCATCGATTTACTAAGCTAATGCCTGAGTAGTCGCACAACATTAACCTCGGGTTTAGGAACATCAAACAAATTTTCAGGGTTTTCAAACACAAGGGATCTATCTTCGCAATCATATTCTAGTTCAATGGTGTTGCCCCTAGTATGGAAAAAACTAGGCTAAGCTTCATGGATTGAAGGATTATTAAAGGTTTGTCTTTGTGAAGATCGATAATTTCTACCCACCATACAACTCAAGAACTCCTTCTAGCACCAGTTTTTATTGACATGAGCAAAGTTCCCTTCAACAAACAAGGGTACTCCTCATTATAAAATCTAAATTAGATATTGCACCATTTGGAGTAGGAGATCCATCTGGATTTTGGCCTAGCAATCATTACTAAACTGAGTGGGGTGTGATGGAAATGCTAAGTGCAGTATTCAGTGTGTGATTAATCTAAGTACATAAAGAAAAAATTTCCAACCCATCCTAGATGGGAGAAAAACTAATTAAGCAAATAGAGGGTTAATTACAAATACCTGCTTGCATTTCCAAAATAGTTAGTTGTTAGAGAAAAGCAGAGACATATAAATAATGAATAGTACAAGTGAAAAAACTAATCTGAAACAACAAGTCATTCATAGCCATCTATCCACCAACTAAGAACAATAAATATCATAAAATTAATTTAAATGTCAAACCATAAAATTCACAGATGAATAGTCAACACATGAATAGTATAACCTTACAATGATGTAGATGATAATACAAACACTATAAATAATTCATAGAAAGTTCATCACACAACACCAATTACTCCTCCTCAAATATGTTCCTCAGGGCTTCTTCTCACCAAAATTCTTTGCAATAGCTCTGAAAACTATAAAAAGCAAGAGCCCCTAATACCAGGTGCTCTTGGACATATGTAGCCTATAAGTTGCAATTGTTTCTTGGGACTTCTTGACTTCCCTTAAACAACTAAAACCTTTGGACTTCCTTAGTTTTTTCCTTTTCCTAAAACTTTGTACAATTATACATTGTTTTCAAAAAGAAATAGTATAATTGAACTTGAGCCTTATCTTCTATGTAAGTTACCCAAACTTCATGTTGGGAACAAATTCCCAACACTCACCTAAATATAAGTTCCTCTACGGAGATTTCATATGTGCCAGCATCTCGAGTCAAGGGGGTCATCTCATTTTTTAGTCTTCTCAAAATTTGATTGATAAAGTTAATATCTCTAGAGGGCCCTGCTTATATGTGTTATTTCAATGCTTCTTAGTTGACTCGAGTGGCCATCCCAATGAAAATCCCTCTAGAGTGGATATATTCTTCTAACTCGACCAAAATTTGTTAATCCATGGGTCTCGATACACTTATGTATCCAAGTTTAGGCAATCAACACTTTTCAACCAACTTCTCAGCAATGATATGTAGGCATGTACAATTGTTGGTTGAAATAGTTATTTCCTTTTCCAGCATTGAGCCTATTCTCTAGTTATTGGCAAGCACTGCATAATTGAGTTGATTCTCCTTCTCTATTATTTTGGGAAAGTCTGGGGGTGTATTATGATCTTCCTCTTGCCACCTATTCAACTCATCCATAACTATGTGAACTCCATGAAATTCTACCTTTTTGTTCATAATCGTTTCTAGCAAGGCTAGCAAATTCATATACAAGTCCTAGAACTCTCTTAGGCTAGCATACAATTTCCTTAGTGTTGTTCCTAGCTCTTCTTGTAGCTTCTATGCATAGGATCAAAACTCAATGATGTTAGTTATGTCTACCTTGTAATGTTTGATTTCTTCCTTAAGGTCCCTTATTCTCACATTGTATTCCTCAATCTCTTGATTCATGATTCTAACATTCTATTTTGCAATTTGTAAGAATGCCACTCCAACCGAGGCTAAGGCTATATTGTCCTTTCTTGTTTGCATGATGAATGGAATCTATGTGGTTATGGACAATGTTGGGTCCCCTCATATTGCAATCCTTTTGCGAGCTTGTATTTTGATCCTTCCACTGGATTTGTCAAAAATAAAAGAATTGAGGCTTGCTACTATGTTAGGTTTGTAAGGGGTAAATTAACCTATTCTAAGCTCACCAAGAGAATAATGGCCTCCTTCTAAGGTAGTTCATGAAGTGCCAATGGAAGTCTCTTTTGGCCTAGTGTCCATTGGGTATGTATCTTGTGCTTCTTTTTGAGATTTCTTATCTTCTTCTTCTCTCTTTATCCTTCTTCTTCATCTCGTCTTAGCTTTTCTTATTGCTCCCTTCTTATTCTTTATTACTCTCGTTCTTGTTGCTTCTTTTTCACTTCATCTTCTTCTTTCTTTTTCCCATTTGCTTAGCTTCTTGTTTTTTATTTTCCTTCTCCGACGCTACGTTAGCTACAACTTCTTATTCTCCCTAAAGCCTCAGTGCTTCAACTTATTTCTCCAATATTTCCTTTTCAGTTGTTATCTTGGCTACAACTTCCTTTTCATCCCTTTCCAAGAATTCCTTTTCTAATTTGTCTTTTTTTCTACTCAGAGTTGACTCCCATTCTAAAAATAATTTCTTCATAATTAGAGGCTCTTCTATAAAGTTATTCTTATTGACATACCTCATTCCAGTAATGACCATTTGTACTTACAAAGTTTGCAGTGTTGGTTGATGATGCCCAATGGGTCATGCTTGTAGAATATTTCCTCACCAAAATGAAAAGTCACAAGTATATCTACTTCTACCCGCACTTCCTTGCCACCTTTAAAAATATATGATCCCACATGGAAGGAAAATGGGGGCCAAGGTAGCTTCTTGTCTCGAGCTAACGCCACCCTGACTCCATGTACCAAAGTGTGATATGCAATTTCTTGCAGAACTAGCTTATCTAGTATGAATTAGGGGAGAAAATGTGGAGATTTTGTTGCTCCATAAACTCTTATGAATGTCCCCTTCTCTAGAATGTACGAGTCACATATCATGCTTACTACTTGTGGTGCTTTGTTTGACATACATAGTTCTAGGGCATAGAATAGAAACTGGTATAAGAGAATTAGGAATTGTTCACATATCTTGTGATAGTGAATATGGTTCTTTTGTTCCCATTTGACAATATACATCTATGGGAGGGTCACTAGACTACCACTATTATCCCATACCCAAGAAGGCATAAATCAAACAAACAACATCCAACAGGTAAGAATACATGTGAACTATAGGATGTGTCCCAGGCACTGTGTTCTTAGTTGTCGATATGTTCTACTCCAACACAGTGGAGAGAATGGCTACCCAATTGAATATCATGCTAGTTTTGGTGATTCTATATATCAAGGGAACCCATTATTCCTTGAAATTCAAGGTGTCTTCTTCTTCATAAAGTCTACACAATAGGGCTACAATAAAAAGAATCCACTAAGGAGTTCTCAACAACTTCATGGGCTAAGTTATTGTTTTCCTTGCCTTAAAAATCTTAGTGGGTACCCACCAACTCTTCATTACTTATGTGTGGTCAAATAGGAATTGCAAGAACCATTCCTCGGTGAGATCAACTTATGATGCAAGGAACTTGTAATATCTATGTATGATGGAGGTTTTAAATGATACAATAGCTTTCCCATTGACATCCTTGACTAGCATGGTGACCACATTAGTTTAGTTGATTATCCAAGAGATGGTCTCTACACAGGGGAATACAATAGGGTGCACAACCACTTTATGTAACTAGGAGCATTTAAATGCATGGTAGACTCTGCCATTAAGATCAATATCGTCATGGAGGAGTGGCCTCATTGGATATGTATATTGTTGGACAATTTGATATATGTCCCATCATTTTTAGACTATATCGGTATCTGTGCAACAAGTTATGTCATCATATATTGGTCCTGGTGTACCAACATCTACTTTTGCTTCCTCTTCTAAGTATGGGGTTGCTTTGAAGATTGGGCCATTTCCCTTCCTAGCCTTCTTGGAATCCATATCAAGATGTGGCATCTCATCCACATCAAAAACATCATATATTAGCATGGTTAGTTTCTAAAATAGGTATAAATGCATGTGTGGAGACAAATAGAAAGGATTCAAAAAATTCATTATCTCTTAATGATGGCCATCTTCAAGGAGGAGGATTTTTGCACTTAAGAATGTTGCCTCAATGGTTTCCCCTAAACTCATGTTATTTGTAGATTCACCCAAAGGGGATGACAATTACCACAACCATAGTTCTTGTAAGACCTACACAAAATGAGCCAGTGTATGGTTGAAATAACTAGAAGGATAAGTGGAGGCTTTTATTTTGGAAGTGGAATGCAATTCCCTTTGCTTCAAGTGATCTCTACAATGTATTCAAAGTTAAATTTTCACATGTGGGGGGGATGGAAAGAGAATGATAGGGGGGCAGTATAACAATGACTTATCCCTCTAATGGACATGGAGGAGAGATATGGTTGGTCAAAAACACCTAATAATCATTCAAGACTACTAATGCTTCAAAGAAGTCTCTCACACCCTAGGCTATATGAGTTCAATTTTATATGTGCTTGTTTCGATAGATGCTTAGAAATGGATATGAATAGTATTCCACCCTAATGCATTTCATATGAAATGGCCTTTCAATCGACCAATTTCTATTGTAGGAGGATTGGGGTTATCAAGCTTCGTAAAGGTGAGGTGTTCTAGTCGAAAACAAGGGTTTTAGCTAGTGAGGGGAAGTGTTTATTTGTCAGGTCGTACCAAAGAAAGATCTAGGAAGATAGACGCATGGGATCCAAGATTAATCCATTTTCTAAGCATTTTCTAAGGGCCGTGTGACATGAATAGGTTGGTCAAGGTGAACTTTCTTTTAATTTATTAAATTTTGCAAACAAAGAATATTCCTAGACCTTTGGGGATGAATGCATACCTAGAAGAAGTAGATTGGTGAGATTTTGATGTTAGTATATATGGTGGTTCAATCATCGGTCATATTAGGATGTCATGCAATCGATTAAGTGCACTCATGGAAAAATAGAGAGTGAGAAAATTTCAAGTGCAAAGGTGAAATGGTAAAATAACAAAGGGAAAAACTTGTCATGTAACTTGAAAAGACTCTTTTGACCCTATTTTAAAAAGATTGAAAAAGTCACATCATGGGTCCCATCATTGTATCGCATGAAAGGAAAAATTGGTATATTGTGATATAGAAGTTGTTTTCATGGCATACGGAAACCTAAGGAGATATTATGTGTCACACAATAAAAATTTATGATGTGATGTATTGCGAGAGGAAGAAATTTCATCGCGATATGTCGTGCCAAAGATTATATTTTGCTGGACAAATCACTTGATTTCAAAATTTTGGTCAATGTGATATGTCGCAGGAGGAGATTATTAGTCCCTGCTAAAGGCTTGGGACTATAGCGATGAGTTTCTCATTGACTCTTTATTAGTTTATAGTTGACTTTAAATTTTTGTTTTATATCAAATGTGTAACATAAGAAATCAAAAAATATATTATTTTTAATAATAAAATAATATATTTTTCTAAAATTTGATTTGTTGATATGTTTAATGTGTTATTGCAGGCTTCACATCTTTCAATATAAACACAATTAATAGATTTGACAATTGTATTGTCGTCATAACACTGTGGTCATAACATTCCTACACCTAAACACAACAACATGATCCATATTTTTGTGACGTCCCGGCCTCGAACCTCGCGCAGAGTTTGGTCTTCTGTAGGGAACCCATGGCGGGGGGCGGGGCCTGGGAGTACCTCCCGCCTGCAGATTCGAAGAGCCGACTGGGAAAGCAGGCTGGAGAGACGGGGTTTCGAGGGTTTTCACTCTTTTCTGCGGCGGTTCAGAGGGTAAATTGAGCTAGTGAGCTCTGAGCTTGGCAGAATTGTTTATGTTATCCCACGCATGGGTGGGGGTGGGATTCGAACCCGGTGCCGGCGGAGAAACGGGCTCATACTCTGGCTCTTCCCATGGAGGGTTGGTGGCGTTCCAATATGAATTGGAATTCATTATTTTCTGCGGCCTGGCAAAATGAAATTCCAGACGCGGGCGTGGAGATGTTGAATGGGGATTCGAAGTTGAAGAATTGGCAGATTAAAATTGTCAAATTTATTAATGAATCTTATCCTCTCCCAGAGTTATCGGCTATCCGAGTAAATTCATCTAGCAGATACCCAGTTAAATTCAGAGAAAGATAACCTCGATTCTAAATTCGAACGTTGTTGGTCGTCCCGAGAAATAGCTACTTGTCCAAAACTGCTGAGTGCAGGTACGACATTTTCTTCTTCGAGAAGTTGCAGATTAGTAAGCTTGTCGAAGAGTTCGCGATGGCCGCTTCCAGCTTGCACTACAGGCGGAGGGGGCAGATTTCGAATCTGAGTTATGGGCTCGAGCTATGTGCAGACTTGGGATCTTAAGGTTAACTACACCTACCGAGTTATGAGACGATTTCTTACTCTACATACTATTTTTGGTGAGCCGGCAGTGGTCAGTGGTGTTATCAGGACAAGGTATGGATATTTTTCACTGCAAATACAGTATCTTGATGAAGTTCCAGATTTTCCAAGCTCTCCTTTGTCTTCTTTGTCCAGATTTTGGTTGTTAATTTGAGCTCCGGATGATCCATTTTAGTGCCTTCCGGGGTTAAATACATGATTTATTGTTTTTAGGTTTTCATTTGAGGTATGGATTGGTTATTTCGGTCCCTTTAAAGTTAATATCAGGACTATTTTTAGCCTTTAATTTGATCTCCGTAATGCCCATGATCAGTCTGCGCAGTCCTGCCAACAGACTTTACAAGAAAATCAAATATTCCCGCGAATACAGCATTTGTAACAGCAGATAAAACTGACCTAATGAATAGGCTAAAGAAGATGCCAGATAAATCTTTACTCGCAGTAATAAGTGGAATATCATACAATGATAGCAAGGGAGAAATTACACAGCATAGATTATCTTAATAACAATAAGGATTCATTTATAAATCTAGAGTTGCAGAGATAGAACTTGTCTTGCTCATAACAGTGGTAGCAAGGTTTATAAAGTTGTTTCGTCCTGAGTCCTCTTGACTGTAGCGTCTTCCTTAGCTGGTCTACCTCCTGCAGGTCATGCTGCTACCTCTTGTCTACGGTGTACCCTCATCCACATCTATTCTTTGCATTTTAAAGAATTCAAGGAATCCTATCTTCCTGAAAATCTGTTCTCAGGCAACCCTAGGTTTCTGAGTTCTTTGTCTCTTGAAAGAATTGAAAGAA
>WSFP011412933.1:0-24248 GCA_009831015.1 Picea engelmannii | reverse complement strand
TGAAAGATACCCTATGCGTTGCCTGGCTAGTGGAGATCATGGAGTGTTGTGTTCAGTATTAGAATCTATCTCAAAACATTTGATGATATATTTTTTTGGTTGTTATAACAAACTTTGTATAAGTTGTTATAAACATTGTTATTATAATCTTAGATTGGATTTGATTCTTCAAACTCTCTATTTTTAAAGATTTACCTTTATCCCGTGGATATGAGAGTTGATCATTGTGGTGTTAAAATACTCATTTTTTTTTAAATCAGAGATGGTGAAAATTATGGGAAATGGACCACTGATTATTTTTTGAAGAATATGGAATTATACCTTACTTAAGGATTTATCCCTATAAGTCTAATGGTTTTGTTTTCATTATAATATCTTTAATTATGGTTCATATTCTTCGAGTAATTGATCATGGATTCATTAAAAATTAGCTTTAGTATGTTTTGTCAATACATTGTTAATTGTTATCATCTATATATTAATTATGTCAACCTTTAATAGTCCATTATCCCCAAATTGTTTATGTCCTTGTGATTGTATCAATTGGATGTGAATCTTGAACTATACTGATTTTATGCATATACTTCGAATTTGCAAAGATCTAATTGTTCAATTGAAATTATTTTCTTATTGTCAATGGTTTATCATATCTTCACCAAGGATCAATTGCAAAAAAAAAAGTTGTTCTTTCTGCATTATAAATGAGATTTAAATTGTTAGTTGAAGTGACTTTCTTCAGACACTTTCACAGTCTTAGAATTTCACAACCCTCTGCCATAGATTTCTCTTAACATACAGGTTGTTGGAGCAGCTCTATACAGGAAGGCACAACCAAAATTTGTCTTTTAATATTGGCCAGTTATAGGTTAGTGATTTTTCTTCTTTTGTTGTTTGATTTATATCATTTTTGTGAATGTAGATCAACATTTAAGCTTAAATACTTTGTTTATTTAAGTCAAAACATTATCGCTTACATTCATTTCTTTTCTCTTTTAGTTTCAAGGTTAAAATTAGATTAGTATTATGTTCTAGATCTATTTACATTCTTACCTGATATTTGGTTCTCTTGTACACCATTAGTTTACAAGGTTTCTCGTAAATCTTTCACATGTCATATTTTTATATTTTGTGTATAAAAGTGTGAGTCGTGAATATATGTATATAGTAGGTCTTCATTAATGAATAGTTAGTTTTATTTTCGTAGTTTAGATTAGATCCCCTCATCGGCTAACGAAGTCGTAAAACTCGTCAAGGTGAGTTACCTAAAACAACTTAGGTTACTTAGACAACCTCAGACCGGAATTTCCCTTCTAGTTGACGAGCATTCACAAATGCCCATCAACAAATGGTGCTAGAAGGAGGGACTGAAATATATTAATGACACGTGGAGGTCAAATGACACCTCCTAACAATCGCTCTCCATTTATAACCCATAGTCTCTCAAACTCCACAGTTGTATTTAACACAACCACTACATCTCAAACTGAGCATGTTATTCCACTCGAATAACATTCTCCATTCATTCTCATTGAACCTATGACACCTCTTCCTCAGAGACCCGACTTACAGAAGATTCTCCATAAATCCCACCAATCAGTAATAAGAACTCATGATACTTTGGCAAGACTCAAGGAGCTAGGTGACCAATTACATCAACCTCTTAATTTTTTTGATCAACAGGAAGATCCTCATGTCACTAGTACACCAAATTACACATTGCACGACATCTTGATCAACCAATCTAAGACGCTTATTATAGGTTCTGGGGGATCTGGTCTTCCTCCTTCACCACCCGACCCTTCTCCATCTCCATCAGGAGCAGAATCCTCTGATGAAGAAAGTTCATCTTTTGAATAGTCCCAAACTTCAAATAACTCACAAAATTCATCCCATATTGCTAATAAAAAAAATCATGTCAGGCCTTGGCTTGACTAAGATGTTTTTTCCATACCAGGACCACAACATCCTTCATCGAAGTATCCTGAAAAATGGTTGCCCAAGTTTGACCCTAATTCCAAACAGTCGACTAAAGACCATATAAAATTTTTTATGTTGGTTGTTAGGATTAGAAATGTAGAACATGAACATGTCATGTGCAGGATTTTTCCTTATACCTTCAAGGGAAATGCCTCCACATGGTACTTCACGCAAGAAACTCAAACTATAAATTCCTGGGATATATTTGAAGCCTTTTTTTTAGAAAAAGTTAGAGATGACAAATCTCTTGAAGTCTTAGTTATGAAGCTATCAAGTATGAAGATGAATCACAAAGAAAAAGTTAAAGATTCCAACCAGAGGTTTCTTACACTAAAAAACAAGATCCCTGCAAACTCTATGCCCGTAGAAAATTTAATCGTTGCTTATTATGATAAATCTTTACATCATACTACAACAATGTGGGTTAAAAGATCCAAAAAGAATACTCTGTTAGAGGATTTTGAAGAAGATTTTCTCATTGAAAAGGATATGCTTATCTTGAAAGATAACACAAATCCTGAAGTTGAATCAAGTTCTTCCTCCAAGAAGAAGATATAAATTCTCACCAAACCACCTTCCAATAAGAAAGAGCAGGAACCCATAGATATGGAAAACTTACAAAAAGACTTTCAAAAGTTGTCCAACCAAGATACAGATATGAAAAGAGTCATAGAAGAAGGATCTTCTAGCAAAGGAATTTACCGAACTCCTTTTATAAGACCCCCTCATAATCCTCCCAATAAGCCAACCCCTTCAGCTCAAGGAATGAGTTTAGAAGGATTACACCATGATATACAATCCTTTTTAGCTGGAGCTGATAATACTTATGACATTACAGTCGAACAACAAATGAAGTAGAAAATGAGGAGGAGGGAACACCCAATGAAGAATATTCGTCCCCTCCAACTTTTGGACATTTTTCTGACAACATTTTTCAAGCCAACTATGAAACTATGCATAATAATCAACATCCTTATAATACTCGTAGTAAACATCAGCTAAAAGATCAAAATAAATCTGCATCAAATACAAACAAAAATGCAACATCAAAACAAAAGAAACAGGCCGAAACATCGAAGAGTGTTTCCCTCTTTGATCTAGACTACGATTCTATTGAGGATTTATGAGGTTAAAAGAAAATATCTCGATCTATGAGCTACTCAAATTCCCTTACATTCAATAGAAAATGTTACATAGTATAGTTGAAAACAACAATAAGAAAATTGCTCTAGACAAAAGTATAGATGAAAACAATAGTAAGAAAAAGGATACTCCAGACAAAAGTGTAGAAAACCTTGATAAAATATCTTCGGGAGCAACGAATAAAAATCAGAAACCTCTGAATCCTTCTTCCACGCCACATAAGAGGTCTAACGTGCCACCTTTTCTATTAACATTCAAAATCTTTAACATAAATGTACATAATTGTATGGTGGACTCTAGGGCTTCGTCGAATGTGATGCCTCTGTCAGTTTTTCAAAAAATCAATGCTGAATTCAAACCGTTAGATATCAAAATCATTCAGCTTGATAGTACTATTGTTACAGTGGTTGGGGAGATTAAACATGTTTTGATCGGGTTGTCATCCAATCCGAAAGTGCATCAAGTCATTGACATAATAGTAGCAGATATTCCAAAGGTGTATGGTATGTTTCTAAGAAGGGATTGGTCTCAACAACTTAATGGTTATTTTTCTATAGATTGGTCTCACCTATGGTTTACACTCAATGTCCAGCCTAATAAACTTAGGATCAACTGGGAACATTATTTAAAATATAGAGTCACGGATTTGAATGATCCTAATGAACCTTTTGTTCCAAGTGAGAATCCTTTAGAAAATCAAGGAATAATACTTTTTTGGGGGGATTTTGCTACTGAAATATCTTTTGTTGCATACCTAAATTAGCAATCTGAAATATCAGTCTGCACTCAAGTAGTGGCATCTAATCATGATTTAAATATTGTAAATAGCCATGTGAATGATGAAATTTGGTCTTTGTACTTTGATGGGTCTAAATCACGTGAAGGAGTCGGTGTCAATTTTCTATTGATAGATCCTAAAGGTAACAAAACATTCATTTCTCGTAGATTAGAATTTGATTGCACAAACAATATAGCAGAATACAAAGTTCTCTTGCAGGGACTCAAGAAAGCCATCCGCCTTGATGTCGAATGTCTAGTTGTATTCGACGATTTTGAAATTGTGATCAAGCAGGTAAAAAATGTCATTCACTATGTATCTACTCATCTTAAAAACTACTAGACCGAGGTATGGAACTTGATTAATAAATTTCTCTCTTTTAATATAATTTCTATTCCCAGATCTAGTAATTTGAAGCAGATTTATTGGCAAATGTAGCATCAAAATTATTTCCCACTGAAGGTTTTTTTCCTAATTCATTTCTTGTTGAATTGATATTCAGGCCGTCAATTCCAGATAATATCACTAATTGACGGGTGTTTGAAGACAATCAATAGATCATAAACTTCTTGCATATGGAAGACACTTTCCAAGGTGTTGTGATTGATAAAAATACTCACGATGAAAATATCCACGATTTTACAGTAATATTTGATCCACAATCAGTTGAGAGTTCATCTTACGTGGTAAATTCGATCCCTAAATCTGTCATTAGATTAGAAGCATTTTATGATCTACACGACAAATTTAAAGGGGTAAAACAAATAGTTTATCGCTGCAATATGATACTGTAAATTTAGGAAGACGTGATCAACCCCAGAACATTAATTTAGACACAGGGTGTATGCAACAAGAAAAGTAAACATTTGTTAAACTTTTTAAATAATTTAAAGATATGTTCACTTGGACTTATGAAGATCTAAAAATGTTCGATCCAAACATAATACAACATGTAATCCCCATGAAACCTCAAGCCCAATTGTTCCAGCAAAAATTAAGGAAGATGTACCCAAAGTTAGAACCCGCAGTCAAAAAATAATTGAACAAGATATTAACAGCTAAGATCATTTTTCCTATCTAACACACCCAATGGGTGTCCAATCTAGTCCCGGTAAGGAAGAAGAATGGGGAAATATGACTTTGTGTCGATTTCTACCACTTAAACCGAGCCTCTGACAAAGATAATTATCTTGTTCCTCCTATGAAACAAATCCTACAATAGGTATATGGTGCTGAAAGACTATCCTTCTTGGATGGATTTTCAGGATATAACCAGGTCCCGATGTATCCATTAGATTAGCTTAAAACTACATTTTGGACCCCTTGGGGCACTTATGCTTATCGTAAAATTCCTTTCGAATTAATTAACGTTGGAGCCACTTTCCAAAGGGCCATGGATATTTATTTTCGTGGACTTATAAATCAGTCAGTGGTTGTTTATTTGTATGATGTAATCGTCTTTTCGAAGAACAAAAAATATCACTTGTCTCACCTAAGTAGTGTTTTGGAACGTTGTCGTAAGTATGGCATTTCCTTAAATCCCAAGAAATCGTTTTTTGTTGTTGATCATGGAAAGTTGCTTGGTTTTATAGTGTCTAAAAATGGAATGATGATAGACCTTGAACGAATGAAATCCATATATAATCTTCCTCCTCCATCATCCAAAAAAGATATGCAGTCTTTTCTTGGTAAAATAAACTTTGTTAGACGTTTTGTTCCTAGCTTTTCTGAGATGGTTAGACCCCTACAAAATATGATAAAAAAGGATGTTGTTTTCAAATGGGGATCACAGGAAACCCGGGCCTTTAATGCCATCAGACAAGCTATAACAAAAGCTCCATCCTTAATGAGTCCTAATTTTTCCAAAGAATTTACCCTCTACACTTTCGCATCAGATAGATCATACGTTGTAGTACTTACTCAAAAGAATGATGATAACAATGAAATACCCATTTCGTTCATGAATTTTTCCTTTAAAGGAGAAGAGTTAAACTATCCAACCGTGGATTAGCAAACTTTTGTTGTGTTTAAAGCAGTAAAACACTTTAGACACTATCTATTGAAATCTAGAACTAAAGTCATCATACCATACCATGTAGTAAGAAATCTACTGGTTCAGAAAGAGCTTGGGGAGAAGATGGCTCATTGGATGACCTCTCTTCAAGAATACAATCTCGATATTAAACCAACCCAGATTGTTAGAGGTCAAGGTATTTTAAAATTAGTGATTGATTCAGTAAATCCACCTAATTATGACCCTATCTTATTAAATGAAACATTGTCCCATGAAAACCAATTTTTTTGTGTACAAATCACATCGGATTCTTGGTATTCTGACATTAAATTTTATTTAATACATTGAACCACTCCTGAGCATATCGACCCCTAAAATATAAGGGCATTGAGACTTAGATCTGGTACTTTTCAAATGATTAATGATGTACTTTTTAGAAAAAACAATTGATGGAGTATTATTACATTGTTTAGAAAAGGATGAATCTGAAAAAGTTCTAAATGAATTACATTCTAGTAATGAAGGAGCTCATTTCAGTGGAAAAAAAATTGTTCATAAAGTTCTCAGGGATGGATATTACTGTCCTATGTTATTTAGTGATGCTCATGATATGGATCGCAAGTGTGCTACATGCCAAAAAGCTGCTGGAAAAATCAAGAAACCTGCTTTCCCTTTGCAACCAGTGGTAATTGATCAACCATTTCAACAATGGGTCCTTGACGTTATCGGGCCAATCAATCATGTATCTTCTCTCCAACATAAATACATCCTTACAAAAATGGATTACTTCACCAGGTGGTTTGAATCTATACCTATAAGAGTGGTCAACACTAATCAATTGGTTTCGTTCCTCGAGACTCATATCATTTCACGCTTTGGAATTCCATAATCTTTGGTGTTTGACAATGCATCTTATTTTTCCTCGATGTATTTGAATGTTTTTTCTATGGAGAAAGGAATTAAATTGAAGTACTCCGCTAGTTATTACCCTCAAGGTAATGGACCGATTGAATCAACCAATAAGAAATTAACTAAAATCCTTAAAAGAAAAGTATCAAAAAATCATAAAAATCGGCATACCGCTCTGTACTATGCACTGTGGGAGGATAGGTTTACACCCAAAATAGCCATTGGAAATTCCCCTCTCTTTGGTGTATATGGAATAGAAGTCATCCTGCCTCCCAATGTATTTCTACCATCATTACAATTAGCCAAAAAGGTACAGGAAGAAGAGTGCCCGGCCCTAAAAAATTGAATAAATGCTCTGCTCAAATTAGAAGAAAATAGGAGACAAGCTAAACATAAAATGGATCAACACCAACAAACGGTTAAACGATGGTTTGATGAAAGTTATTCCTATCATCAAAATTTCAATGTAGGAGATTAAGTTCTTAGGTGGGATAAATCACATGAGGAAAAACAAGAACATTCAAAATTCCAGAATTTATGGTTAGGACCTTTTATAATTGTTGAAAAACTCGGTCCTAGCTCTTTTCGTCCACAAACCTTAGAAGGACAACCAAACACTTTTCTAGTGAATGTACAGGTCCTCAAAAAACACTTTGCTTTACCAAATTGAGATCTAACATTTTGTAAATATGGTGTGTTGTCTGTTGTTGTTGTCTTTGATTTCTTTGTATGAAATTTTTATTTTTATATGTTTATCTAAACCATTCTATTGCTAATCCAAGAGTAATCGTCGAAAGGAAGCATTCTTTTCTAGACTTGTCTTGTTCAAAGAAATCTGAAATATTTCAAAAAGGCCTTGATATTAAGATACAACTCAGATAGTCGATTTTCAACTTGATTGTTACTTTCATTCTATCCTCAAATCATCTTTGTCAGAGAATTATACCCAGAGATACATTTAACCTTTGAGGATTACGATGATATTTAGACTTTTTACATCCTCCATATTCTTAAGGAATCACTTTTAAGTGCTTCCCCATCCTCTAAACGATTTCTTAACCAAAATATAACATCTCTAAAGCATGATGAAACCTTCCAGTTCTGAAAGAAAATAAATATCATGATCAGCAGTACACTTGCCTTGAAATTAACCTCTAGTATCACCCGAATCTCTTTGTCATTAGAAAATCTCTAATTGTATTATTTAAAGGTGACATAAGAAGGTTGAAAGCACTTAGGTGTGGGAAATGTGTGTAAACCCGTCAGGGTATTGAACAGGCCTACTGGCAACGAGTAAATGCACACATGATACTAAGACAACTTCATCGGGGTATTGAATAGGCATGTTGGCACAGAAGCAATGTCGGGTTTGATAGGTAGAAAGTACATGCTTATAAATCAAATTTCAATGGAAGCATACATCATGTGAACACAACTATTGGATGAGATTAAAGCATTTGAGTGGGTTAAATTGCATCCATGTCGAGGCTATGGATGCTTGCTGGAAGCAGTCGCTCTATCAATGGTATTGGAGTCCTTTCATAAACATTGTGACTCTTTGATTAAATTATTACTTTAGGTTATAACCCCCTGCAAATCAATTTTTTTTGGTTGATGAATTATGGTAATATTTTATGACCACTGAGCTTATCCTAATATTGTATGGATCTGAAAATGAATTTATTCAAGATAGCTTAAATTATTCTCCAAGTCTTATTCTTCTTCTTCCTGAGATGAAGACTTACCAGATCAGAGATAACTGCTTCTCCTAGTGAGACGTCATTTGTTGGCTTCCCAACCAGCACCTTGTTTCAATTTTGTTTGAAATACACAATTGTTTTTTTTACTCACTGCCCAGTATGTATATTCGTTAGATTGACATATTTTCTTTTGTAAAAGTATGTTGTTTTGCCAGTCACTCTTGCTTAAATTCTTTTCTTATCATTTTCATGAGAGTATGTTTGTGTAGCTTAATGATTGTTTTACCTCTTTAATTTCATGAGTACGAAGCATGAAATTGAATCTTCTTTTCATGCAAATCGTTGATCAAACTATGTCGACAATATCTCCTTGCATGAATAAAATATTATTGTTTTTGTTTTACCTAATCTAATGTGCAAGAATAAGTTATTTGGATTACGTTTTGTGTGAAGGATCAACAACCCAAGTATAATTCATTTCCCAAAAGATAAACTTCAATTAGAAATGTATGAGATTGATTTAAATAAACATTTTAAACTAAATTTGAGGGTCGAGCCTAGAGTAAAACTTTGTTCAAAACTAATGATAAACTAATAAAACGTGGTTTTATTAAAACCTACGCCTCTCTAAACAATCTCAAAATATTTTTTGATCTTTCCAAATCATATCACACCATACTCTTTAATGATATTCCTACACCCTAGCTCGACCTTTTGGCTGTCTGCGAAATAATTACCTTTTACCATGATAATGTCCTCGAATTTGAGTCAGTGGTTCGTGGCAGGATGTGAGGATTACACGGGTCTCTCTGATTTGAGCCCTTCTGTCCTTTGTTCTACGGGAGATAATAAATATTTTGAGTGTGATATGGTTTTATGACATCCTCAGCTCCTTTAGTTTTCATTTGTCATCATGTATTTCAATTCGAACTCCTTCGTTACTTATGGTTTTATCTTGTTGTGTCTATAGTGTTTTCACCTTCACAAAATCTACATCCTTGTCTTCTGGTCTACCTTCGTTCTTAACCCTTCCCGAAATCTTATGGCTCATGTAGTGAGAATAGATCCAAATGGGTTGCAAACGTCTCTAACTCATGATGACGCGACTGATAGACTCTCCCAGGTCGGTTTGTTAGGGTTTGTATAGTCATTTAAAGGATTCAACATAGAAGTGGCCAGAGAATTTGCCAAAACCTTCGATGGTACCAAGGTTAAGGTTGGGGATGTCCAGTTACAGGTTATTGTGGAATTTATTGCTCGGGCAACGGGTCTTCCTCAGTTAGGGGATAAGTGGCTCAAAAACATGAAAGTGGACAACATCCCGTGGCAGTCTTTGTTGGCATCAAAGCAGTCACAATATCACATAAAGGGTATTCCATAGAACTCTTTCATACTAGATGGCATAGTCTCCTGTTAATAATTAAACATTTAATTACTTGTGAGGGACTCTATAAGATTGTTTTCTATTTCCATATACGATTGCTCATGACTTTTCATGGGTTTCATTTAAACCTACCTTTCTATTTACATAAGAGTGTGCAAAAGATGACTAAATTTTACCAACGACCAAGTCAAAACCCTGAAACTAGTTTGTTTCATCATGGTCTCATTCGTACCTTAGTCGAGTTTCATCTTACTAGTATAGGTGAAAACTGGGAAAGCTTCTTGGTAAGAAATCAATTCTTACCCCAACATAGGGACCCTATCATCGATTTAACATAGGGTTCTGAAGAGTCCTTCTCTCCTCAGAATTTTCCCCAGGAAGTTCATATTGAAATCCAACTTCATGATGATCCCATTGTGTCTCTCGATGACCAAACATATGTATTACTTGTGACATGAATGACACCAAAAAGAAAAGGGTTTTTTCCCAAAAAGTCCTTAGAAACCGTCCTTAGCCATTTGAAGAACCAACCATTGGGTGATGTTGATCACCAGTCGCAGTGCATGGGTCCAAGGATTAATGAGAAACCCAAGGAGCATGGTAAACGAACTAGGCAGTTACGAGATGTCTTTGAAATCGATTTTAAAAATAAAAGGATTGGTCACATTTTGTCCATAATGATTAGAAATGGACATAGACAAAGGGACAACCCAATTCAAACGATAACAATAGAGGATAGAGGTTCTTCAGAAAACACAAGTGCAGATTGTAAAGAAGACAGTCCCATCTAGTATGAATTTGGTTCAAATTTACCCCCTTTCCTTCAAAATTGTGAAGGGTTCTCAAGAATTCAGGCTGATTTAAAAGCCAAACTTGTGCAAGAAAAACCCTCAGATGCAGGCCGACAATAGTCAATCCCAAATTTTGAACCTGAGTGATGTTGTGATTTCCTAGCATGGGCTCAAAGGTACTATGCGTGTGTCCCAAATTTGCAAATGTGTCTCAAATAGGTAATGAGACAAAAATCGGGAACTTGAAAGGGATAACCGGAAACTAAAGATTGAAACACAACAAGGGGTATCATATTTACGATGGAACAAACAAGAAATTCATCATTTCCATAGATGTAATCTTTCTTGAACCCTCCAAGAAAGATGAAACTGTTGAGAGGTATCTTGACCATCTGCTGGGACAAATTCAATCGTGTAAAGTCATATCATGAGTTTGATGATGAGATTCCACATCTTGAAGAGGGGATCTCTATCTTGTGAAAATATATGGAATCTCCTTTTGAACCACCATCTTCCCCTCATGAAGAAGTTCCCACCACTTCATCATAACCTAAACCTCATTTGGATGATTTGATTGAGAGGATTGATGAGAACTTAGCACCATCTCAATCAGCTGAGCAATCTAGACCATCACAGAAAGGTCCACCAAAATGTCTCACAAAAACACTTGAAAGTGTTCATCCTAATGAGATCGGAAAGAAAAGAACCATAATGTCCTCAAGACAATATGGAGGTAATGTAGATAATTCAAACTCAGATGATGTAGATGACATGGATGTTTCATATGATTGTGATTTGAATTTATCTACTAACCTTGAATCGACTTCCTTAAAAAAAAGTTGCTTCTCATGATGAATGTAAAGAAGCTATGCATAAGGAATATGATGTTCTAATCAATAACGAGACATGGAAGTTGGTGGATCCTCCATTTGGAACCAAACCAATCGGTTGCAAGTGGGTATTCAAGAACAAGTACATATCATATATCTCAATTGACAAGCACAAAGCAAGGTTAATGGCAATGATTTGAAGAAAAGGAAGGTGTTGACTGTGAGGAGAATTTTTCCCCCACAACAAAAATGGGATACTATTTGTACTCTATTTTCCATGGTAGCAAAAAATGGATGGAAAATTCATCAAATAAATGTGAAGATTGTTTTCTTGAATGGAGACTTGAAAGAGAATCTGTTCATGTCTCAACTAGAAGGATTTGTTATGAAGGGACAAGAACATAAGGTATGCAAGATCATTAGATCTTTATATGGCTTGAAACAAGCACCATGAGCATGGTATGAAAATTTAACTGAACATCTTTTGAAATTGAATTTCAAGCATTTCAATCTTGACGGTGCGAATTAGTTTGTCAAGAAAGTTGAAAAAACCATTGTATATCTTGTCGTATATGTAGATGATCTATTGATAATAGGGAACAATGAGAGCTACATTGCATCCATAAAGAAAGAGTTGAAAAAAGGCTTTGAGATGATAGATTTGAGACATCTTCATTACTATTTGGGCATTGAAGTGATTCAAAATCCAAGGTACATATTCATCTCCCATAAGAAGTACATTGGAGAACTGTTGAACAAGTTTGGCATGGCTAAATGCAATCTCGTTTCTACTCCAATGGAACAAAATTTGAAACTCACATCAAAAGAAGGGAATGCATTTGAGGATGCAACCAAGTACATATAGCGTGTGAGAAGTCTTATATATCTTACTACCACTAGACCAAATATTTCATTTGTTGTTGGGATTCTTTTTAGGTTCATGCAAAATCCTTGTGAAGGACATTGGTCTGTTGCAAAAAGAGTTCTAAAATACTTGAAAGGAACTCAAGATTTTGGACTCAAGTACTCTAAGGTAGATGACTGAACAACCTAGTTAGATATTTTGATATAGACTTTGTTGGGGATAAGGAAATTAGAGTATCAACTTCAGGCTATCTCATGAGTCTTAGATAAACATGTGTCTCCCAGAGATCACACAAATAATCAGTTCCAACAGATTCCACAACAAAGGCAGAATATGTGGCAGTTGCAAAAGTGACAAAGGAGATTGTGTGGCTTAGGAAAATACTTGAATATTTGCAGGAGAAACAAATGAATTATACTCCTCCAATTGACAATACTTTTGCAATCAAGTTGGTCAAGAATCTCAGATTCCACGATCGAACTAAGCACATCAACACAAAGTATCACCTAATTTGATATCATGTAGAGGCCAAGACTAGTCACTTGAGACATTGTTCCACAAATGAGCAAATTGCAGACATTTCACCAAAGCACTTGAAAGGTTTTTTTTTGAGAAGTTCATAATAATGCTTGGACTCTCACACACCCTTTCAGATTAAGGGGGGAATGTTGGACACATAGTCCTTGGGATTGTGTTATTATAATAGTAATATACATATGAAAAGTCGTAGGTGAGAAGAAGAATCATCCATTAAGAAAGACAAATAGTCATTTATTGTTATATTTATATACCTATCAAGTTAATGTAATCTACACCAAATGTGGAGTTACTTTTCTACCATTCCCAACTTAATCAATAGTTGGGCCATGCGCATTTTTATTTGAAAAAAAATCCCATTTTCCTTTAAATATAATTATACATATGCATTTTCTATAATTTTGCATATACATGTTCATTGTTTGAGTCTTTCGATAATGAATGAAAGGTGATCCCGGTGGGTTTTCTAAATGAGTTAAACGCATTTTCTTTCACTTAGTCGTCGGTGGTTAGGAAAAGCAACATAATAAATACATTCACATCCAAAAAGATTTCATAAGATTTCATTCCTTCCGTCCTATGAAAAGTTAGATTTGCTTTAGCTATTCAGATCAACTTTAGAAAATTAGAAAAAGAAAGCCCAACATAACAATAAGAATTACATTTCTTTAACAATATTTCATTTCCAAGTCTAATCACGTTACGATTTGGGGGCCTCTTCAATCTCAATTTGAAATACTAAATTCAAAAGATATAGCGATCATGAAAATAATAATTACACCTTTTCCCATAGAGATTCCATTTCGTCCCAGAATGGGACAATTACCCCCATTGTCCGACGAGGACATGCAACATGCCCGTCGCTTGGGGTGGTTAGCAGCGACGTAAAGGGGGCGTGTGGGCCTTTTCACTAGGGGGGAAGACACCATGGTGCGGGGACCAATAGTGATCATAGAAGAGGTCACATCACGTTGTTCATAGATGATAACTATTTCTTCGAAATATTAGATATAATTCATTAAATTATTATAAAAAGTTCAAAACGGGTTCAAAGACTATTCATAAATTGATTGGGTCCATAATTTTTTGGAAATTGACTTCAAATACATGCCTTTGAATGGGTCCATAACTTTTTTGAAAATTGACGTGAAGAGAATCAAGTACATGCAAATAATAACTATTTCAACTTCTAAATATTAGATATAATTCATTAAAAAATTATTAGATCCATAACTTCTTGGAAATTGACTTCAAGTACATGCCTTTGAATGGGTCCATAACTTTTTTGGAAATTGACGTGAAGAGAATCAAGTACATGCCTTTGAAGGGGTCCATAACTTTTTGGAAATTCACTTAAGAGAATCAAGTACATGCCTTTAAAGGGGTTCATAACTTTTTTGGAAATTGATTTGGAGAGAATCAAGTACATGCCTCATAGATGTGCCATACAACATGTTGCCCTTTGTAATGTCCATAACCTTTTGGAAATTCAAGTGAGGGGTTATAACTATTAGGGATCAATATTTTATTCAGTCTTTTACATAGTATTGAATGTTGCAACACGTAACATATAGGTTGTTGGATCAAAATTGTTTTCAGATCTGAAGGTTTATATGTCACGTGTCGTAACATTCAATGTTGTGTAGCAGGATGGATATTGGTCACCGTAACTTTTTTGGAAATTGACTTGAGGAAAATCCAGTACATGTATGGGAGATGTGTCATACAATATGTTGTCCTTGTCGTTGTCCATAACTTTTTGGAAATTGACGTGAAGAGAATAAGTACATGCCTCAGAGATATGATATAAAAAACATGTTGTCTTTGCCACATTTTTACGCCGAAAGGCATACACCTATTGACAATGGGCAGATTTAATAGGGGTTTAGTGTTTAATAAGTTTTCTATGGACATGATTAAATATGGCTAGAATATTCTTAGTAGTCACACAAAATAAATGGTTGTGATTTCAATCATTAACTTCCTAGCTATTATAAATACATCTGTTTATGTGTTTACTTTTTTACATTTACCTAATCATATTTAAAAATTACTTTGATAGCTAACTGATTGCCACACAAGTGATTAACAAAAATTAAAATATTAACACCAGATAAATGAAGCGCAACCGTTTATTTGTTAATCAATAATAAAATTTAATAAATTCTTTACCAGCCGATACCTTTCGGCGTTGTCTAGCTGTTGTATTAGAGGTTGTGCTAGTATAATGCTCTAATAAAATGACACAATCAAACTTTAAACTATCCTAGATTGTAGAGGAGATTTAACATATCAAATAAAGTGAATGACATATGAAGAACAATTTGCGAAACAACAGGCTCAAATGTAGTCCAACGTTCATCTTCACTTGCACACCAATTCAACCATTTATGATCATCCTCACCCACGAGTGTTATCAACAACCTAATGCTAAGAATGCAATCTATAATGCAACGAATGACAATCAACCTAGTAAATTCATCTAATCAATCCCCCAAGACCATTAAACACTTCTAAAGCATGAGGATCAATCAAGGGAATTTGTCATCCTTTAGATAAATAATCGAATCAATCCTTAGAGTATCCTTAGTTCAAGGCAAGAAGGTGAGTGACCAAGGGTAACAAGTGACAACACATTGCATTAGATGAAGAGATAAACCATAATGCTAACGAAGAGAATTTAGATACAAACGTTGAAAATCATAATGATATAGAAGCCGAAGGAGCTGCTCCACCATAAGCTATAGTGCAAGGTGCAAGTTCAACCAAAAATTTCAATGCTATCAAAGGCTAGACAAAAGAGGAAATGATGAAGGAAATTGATGATGTTGAATTCAATGGATATTCAATACAAGTAGCAACAAAAAGATACGGAATTGCACCAAGATCATTGTATTATTAGATTAATGGTCTCACCCATACAAGGAGGAAAGGGCCTCTTATAGTGTTGATTGAATAAGAGGAGGAAGAAGTATAAGGATATATATAAAATGGATCATACGCTAGAGTTGACATAATTAAACTTGGCCATTGTTGTTCAAATGTGTTAGTACAGGTTGAATCCATTTAGAGTTTTCTTTCCTTTGAAATCATGGTGGGTAGGGTTCAAGAAAAGACATCTAGAGTTGCATGGGTTGAAAAAAAAATATTCAATCGATTGCAAAAAGTGTTGTCGAAATTTTACAATGTTACCTAACTATGAAATTGTTTTAAAATGTCCAGTACATGCATGGGAGATGTGCCATACAACATGTTTTCCTTTTCATTGTCCGTAAATTTTTGGAAATTGACTTGAAGAGAATAAGTACATGCGTCAGAGATATTCTATACAAAACATGTTGTCTTTTCCACATTTTATAATGCTCTAATAAAATGACACAATCAAGCTTTAAACTATCCTAGACTATAGAGGATATTTAACATATCAAATAGAGTGAATGGCATATGAAGAACAATTTGCTAAACAACAAGCTCAACTATAGTCCAACACTCATCTTCACTTGCACACCAATTCAACCATTTATGATCAGCCTCACGCACGAGTGTTATCAACAACCCAGTGCTAAGAATGCAATCTATAATGCAACGAATGACAATAAACCTAGTAAATCCATCTAATCAATCCCCCAAGACCATTAAACACTTCTAAAGCATGAGGATCAATCAAGGGATTTTGTCATCCTTTAGATAAATAATCGAATCAATCCTAGACACACATTCAAAATTTCAAGTATGTAATCCTTGATAATGACCATTCACCAATCAAAATTGAAAGTAGAATAATATAAATCAGCATCCATCATCTTTGGATGCATCTTTTTTGCATTTCACAATTTAAAACTACTCAATGGATCATTGTCAATGCTCCCACACTCCCTTATATAGTATCCTTAGTTCAGGGAAAGAAGGTGAGTGACCAAGGGTAACAAGTGACAACACATTGCATTAGATGAAGAGATAAACCATAATGCTACTGAAGACAATTTATATACAAATGTTGAAACTCACAATGATATAGAAGCCTGAGGAGCTTCTCCACCATAAGCTATCATGCAAGGAGCAAGTTCAACCAAGAATTTCAATGCTATCAAAGGCTAGACAAAAGAGGAAATGATGAAGGAAATTGATGATGTTGAATTCAATGGATATTCAATACAAGTATCAACAAAAAAATATGGAATTCCACCAACATCACTGTATTATTAGATTAATGGCCTCACCCATACAAAGAGGAAAGATCCTCTTATAGTGTTGACTGAAAAAGAGGAGGAGGAAGTGGTTGTTTGGTATAGGAAGATGGATAAGATAGGGCATACGCTAGAGTTGACATAATCAAAAGGCCATTTTTGTTCAAATGTGTTAGTATAGGTTGAATACATTTAGAGATTGATTTCATGGGAAACAATGGTTCAAGAAAGACATCCAAAGTTGCATGGGTTGAAAAAAAATTTATTTGATCGGTTGCAAAATATGTTGTCCAATTTTTACAATGTTTCCTAATTATTAAATTGTTTTAAAAAAATACCATTTAATTATTCTTTGATTGGATAAAAAGAAGTTGTTGTGATGTATTTTTCACTACCACATGTTAAAACTATGAACTTAACACTTAGATAAATCTTGGTTTCAACCTCCAATATACCAAGGACTATAATGTAGTAAGAAACACTAACATTCAACAACAACATATGAGAAGAAACACATTAACTAAGACATCAACAACGGATAAATCTGAACAATAGAAAAATTTACACATTTGGCACATAAAAATTAGGGCAATGCCCCTTGAAGAATACTCAGGAAAATATGACATATTTAAGGAGAAAAAATTCTTATTCAGCTTTAGAGAAAATATCATAGTTACAACACCCTTTATAACAACATTTAAACATGGTACTTATCTCTTTTCCAGCAAGAAACCCTCCTAGAAAACTGAAACAAAGTTTTTTCTTGGAAATTGTGCCATGGATGTATGGCTCAATACAATCAACAACAAAACCAAAACAACCTAGTAAATCATGCCATGAATCTACAATAATGTCATATCCCTTATAGAACAATCTTAACTCAGTAAAAACAACTAGAAATTCGAGCCAACCAGTTGTTAAAACAACCCTCAATTTATGTGCTCTTTCCATTGTTGTATGACCAACAATCTCTGTTATATGGAATCCTTCTATAGCTACAATATGGAGAACAATAAATGTAGTCTTCTCTACTTGAAGTGCGTTCCTATCCCTCACCTAGGTATGCGTGCCAACTCCCTCTACTTTTAATCTTTCCCTCCAAGAAAGAAATTTCTTCTTGGGAAATGTGACTTTTCACTTCTTACTCTTCTCTCCTCAAAATTTGCTCCCCTCTCTCCCTCATGAGATTCCTTTATCTAATTTCAAAGTGTAACTTCCCTAACCTTTAGTCTTCCAATGAGATTGATGGTCAAGATCTAATCTTTCCCTCATGAGATCAACGGTCATGACTTAATCATTCGTTGAGGTCACTTAAGTCACTAAAGTGACCCTCAACCTCATAAAGTCACTTTTACACTTTAAAAATAAAAGACCCAACTTTATAAAAACACATTATAAAGTCACCAGGGAGAAATGTGCTTGGTCACTTTTGCATGTTGGGCACCGCCAATGCAGAAGTACCTATGAGCTACCAAATCCAACACTCCCTCTTAGCAAGAGAGGTACTTTTTTTATCACCACCAGAATCCGTCTCCAAATCCATCATCCCATCCGTTGTCGTAGCCTCTCCCTCTTTACTAGAATCCTCCGCTCCCACTCAACAGGAAGCCACTTCTCCCACTATACTAGCAACCTCTGTTGCTAACTTTTTTTATCCATGAACTAAAGACATGATCCTAGGAGACTTCACTCTCTCTTGAGCATACATTTGTGTCGACTCGTGTCTGTTGAGTCCTCTGAGAGTCACGGAAGAGGACTGAGTCCCCAATATCAACTCTCTTTCCATGCAACTTGCCCACTCTCTGACACATAATTTGAATCCAGAAATCCACTGGACCCCACCATAATTTGTCCCAACAACCTATACAACCTCTCATACCTGACACCAAGCAACATTGTTGTGTCTGGAGTAGCTCCCTCTAGATATAAAAACACCCGACCACAGTAGAATGCCACTCCAAATCCATCAACCTCCAAATATGACACTAAGAGTAAGTTAAATGTCATCTTTGGTATATACAATACCATGTGAACCTCCATAAAACCTCTCGACTCTAGTTGGAATCTAATACTTCCAACCACCTTTATTACAAGTTGTGGGATGAAACCAACACCCACACAACAGTCCGAATTTGTTTCTGAAAGACTTAGGATCTCTGACCTGACCCCTGTCATATGTTGTGAAGCTCCATTATCCACGAACCACACTTTAATGTCAAGACCAACATTTCCTAAGGGACCAGTGATGAGAGAAAATCCAATCTCATATTTCTCTGCGAACTCAACAACCTTAGTAGATTTTGACACATATGGTTCCAACTTCTTCTTCTTGTTGTTCGGACACTAACCATCGTAGTGGTTAGTCTCGTAACATAAAAATCATCTCACTTTTCTCATGTCTTTCTTGTTCTCATTACTCTTTCCCATAAGAGAAACATTCTTCTCTTTTGCACCATCCAATTCCTTCTCCTGAGACCCCTCCCAGATCTCCTCTTGTGTAAAGTCATCCCACAATATACTCTAGTTAGGGAGCTTCTCTCTCCCCACCAGGCACTTCATGAAAACCTCCCACTCCTTGGTGAATCCTTTGAGGGATATATGCACCGACTCTGAGTCTGGAATAACTTCTTCGACAACCACCAAGTCGTCCTTCACTTGTGCAACCTGGGTGAGGTAGGATGCCACACTCTCTCCCTTGGCCATCCTAGTATTATGGAGCTTGTCCCAAAGAACCATTTTTTGGTTCTCATTCTTTTCCTCATACAAACTCTTCAGTGCATCCCATATATATTTGGATATGTTCTTCTCAGCCAAATGTGGAATAAGGTGGTCTCTGACTCCATCCAAAATGATTCTTTGAGTCTTTTCTTCCTTCAATTCATGAACATTCATGGCTATGGGATCTGACATAGGTACTGGAATGATAGTGTTCACAAACGACCATAACTTGTTCTCCTTGAGAACACTTGTGATTCTCACCTTCCACTGCAGGTAGTTGGAGATCCCCTCCAACTTGTCTTCAAATCTGATGTAGGAAGTCATCTTTGTCCACCTGACAAAGAACCTTCTTTCCCCTTCTTGCAAGCAAATGCCCTAGCAAGTCACTTTTGTGCCAAGTGCCAAAATGTCCACTGAACTTCAGAGCACCAACTTTGATACCATGTTTTAAAAATCTGAACTTAACACTTAGATAAATCTTGGTTTCAACCTCCAATATACCAAGGTCTGTAATGCAGTAAGAAACACTAACATTCAACAATAGAAGATGAGAAGAAACACATTAAATAAGAGGTCAACAATGGACTAAATATGAACAATAGACAAATTTACACATTTGGCACATAAAAAACTAGGCAATGCCCCTTGAAGAATACTCAGGAAAAAATGATAGATTTAAGGAGAAAAACTTATTATTCAGCTTTAGGGAAAATATCAGAGTTACAATAGCCTTTATAACAACACTTATACATAGTACTTATCTCTCCTCTGACAAGAAACTCTCCTAGAAAACTGAAACAAAGTTCTTTCTTGGAAATTGTGCCATGGATGTATGGCCCGTGCGGCCCAGTACAGTCAGCAACAACACAAAAATGACCTAGGAAATCATGCTGGAAATGTACATCACTATCATATCCCTTGCAGAATAGTCTTAACTCAACAAAAGCACCTAGAAATTTGAGCCAACCAATTGATAAAACATCCCTCGATTTTTGTTCCCTTTCCTTTGTTGTACGACCAATAATATCTATTGTACAATCTCCTTCTATAGCTATAGTACGGACATCAATAAATGTAGTCTTCTCTCCTTATAGTGTGTGCCTATCCCTCACCTAGGGATGTGTGCCAACTCCCTCTACTGTTACTCTTTCCCTCCATTGAGCAAGAAATCTCTCTTGGCTCCCACTCTTCTCTCCTAAAAAATGTGTGCCCCTCTCTCCCTCATGAGTTGTCTTTATCTAATTCAAAGTGTAACTGCCCTAACCCTTGGTCTTGCAATGATTTTGACAGTCAATATCTAATCTCCCCTCATGAGATCAACGATCACGACTTAATCATTTGTTGAGGTCACTTAAGTCACTAAAGTGACCATCAACCTCATAAAATCACTTTTACACTTTAAAAATAAAATACCCAACTTTATAAAATTACTTTATATAGCTACTTTATAAAAACACATTATAAAGTCACTAGGGAAAAATGTGCTCGGTCACTTCCACACGCTAGGCACCACCAATACAAAAGTACCACCGAGCTATCAAATCTAACACCACGCCACTAAAAATATTAAATTTTCCTTCCAAAAAATTCAGAAAACAAACATAAATAAAGTCAATACAAAAGAAAGTACAAATTTATTTTATTTTTTAAAAAAAAGTACTAGTTTATTTTATTTTATTTTTTAAATATATGCTTTGATCATTTGAAAAGGAAGCATAAATGTTATGTAATTTAAAGGCATAAAGATTAAGGGTAGTGTATATCTATCTCGTAGATGATATTCTCTCCTTTTGTATGACGACTTGAGGAAGGATGCCATTAAGTTCAAAAATATCTTAAATCTATATTGCACTATAATAGGTATGCTTGTAATTATCTAGAAATCAACAAATATCCTACTCTAATATAAATGAGGATGATATAAGATTTATTTCTCAATTGATGATGAAGAAGACTTAAAATATCTAAGCTTAAATATCAAGCCAAATGAGTATGGAAAAAGGGGCTAATAATGGCTCATAACCAAGATAGAAAAGAGACGGTGTGTATGGTATAATATATGTCTTTTCTAAGAAGGTAGATTATATTAGTGAAATATATATTTGAGTCAATTTTTGTGTATTGGATGTTGTTAATTTTTATTTCTAAAGGATATTTTGGAAAAGATTAGGCAATTAAGTTATATATTTCCATGGTCTAGTTCAAAGGATAAAAAAAGAAGCAACACTATTAAAATGGTAGGTTGTATCATTCCAAAAGATATGGGCGGTTGATGGTTGAAGAACATCCTTTCATTCAATAAATATTTGGATGTTAAGTGTATTTGGAGATTAATTATGGCAAGGGCCTTTAGTGTCAAGTGATAACTCAAAAATATATATCACCAGATTTAGTGGAAGAATGGGTCATGTCTTTAAACAAGAAATAACATAATGCATAACTAATTTGGAAAGCAATTCACCTAGAATTTTATTTAATAGGAAAATGGTTAGTTGGAGGATAGGGAACGATTGGAATTGTCCTTGATCTTTGGGTTGGCACTGGTGAGGGTTACAAGTTGTCAGAAGGCTTGATGGAGGCTCTTCATAAGAAAGGCATATTGATTTTGAACTAGGTAACTTATCCAAAGATAACTACTATTTGGAAACAAGAATGGAAATAAGCTGACATAATTGGTTTGGAAGGGAAAGAGGCTATAGAATGGGAAATTTATATCTCTACTCTCAAAACTAGTCATGTAAGAATTATGGCAACTTATGATGAACTTACCCGAGGAAGAAATATTGCAAGATGAAACTACATTCCCAAGTTAGGCTAGCAAACTTTATGTGCAACAGAAGGAAGGGAGGGATCTGGTCTAATGGTTGAAAAAATTATGGAAATTAAAATGTTGTATATTTATGTGGTTAGCCATTAAAAATAAGGCACTTACATGGGAGAATTTACAAAATGGAGGATGAAAGGGATCAATTGGAGTGGAGTATATTATATGAGGGTAATGAATTTATTGATCATGTTATTATGAAATTTGTTCATAGTGATGGTATGGAAAGAGATAAAGAGTATAACAAGATTAAAGGAGGTACGGGGAGACAATTCCATAGAGGAAGGGTTACACAAGTGTAACAAGTTTGCTACAAAAGAAATAAAATCCTTGTCATTGATTACAACTTCAGGAATATGGCAAAATCACAATTCTCAAATCTTATAAGGTGGACAAAGTTCTCCAATACAATGTGCATTTCAAAGTATGGCCATACTAAATGAATTCAAGAAGGTTAAAAAATTCAAACTACAAAGGGAAATATCTGAAGAAAAAACAGACAAGCTAGATTCATGGGCATATTTTAATGAGGCATGTCAAGAGGATCCCCCATTATGTGGTGCAAGAGGTGTGATACACCATAATGATCAACAAACACAACATTTAGGAATTAAACTCTAATGAAGAGGATAACAATCATTCCTCCCAACCACCCAAACTAAACCCAATATTTTCTGATTTACCATAACATACTTTATCAAGCATCATTACTACAAAGTACAAAGAAAAATGGAAACAAACCATTCATCATATTATTACTGATAAAATCCACATGGAAAAAAAAACATAATGATAAGATTTTAATATTCTTTGATTTTGCAAAGCTTTTTCAATGGTGCAAATGATTAAAGTTGGACGCTATGCTTGTTGATCATTATGGTGTTCCTATAAAGTGGATATTTAATAAAGTGTTCCGATTACTTTATAGGAAAAAGTTGGATGTTGTTCAGCCTTCAGGTAGTATAGATTTTTGGATTTGAAAAATTTAGATTTTGGTACCATCTAATACAACATTCAATACTGTATAACAAAATGGAAATTGCTCGAAATAAGAACATTAAGAACATTAAAAATGATGGTCAATACTGTCTAACAGAATGGATATTACTCAAAATAGGAGCATTGACAATGAAGCCTATATTGTGAACTGTGAAAATCGAAAATATAAACCATAACCCAAGATTTAATTGCTTTCACTGGTTATTAAACAAAAAGCAAATTGTTTTTTATCACACGTCTTCATCAATTTTTTTACATAAAATACACATGCAGAATAAGCTGAAATCAAGAATGACTTGACTTCAGTTAACATTCCACATATATCCTTATGACGTTTGAACTCATCTTCCCATCTGAAAGAAGTTGGAGCTGTTGTCTTCCCACTCCATGTCGTCCACCCGTGAACAGACCGCTCCAACTTGCAAATCTCTATGTTGGATATTAATCTCACATATGATAGCCTCTTTTATGTTTGCCACTACCTCACTTGCGCTTGGCCTATAGGATGGTCTAGCGTCAACACATCTCATCGCTAATTTGGCAATACAAGCGATTGATTTTATGTCGTAGTTTCCACCCAGCCTCTTGTCAA